>JAIPRK010001877.1:0-38302 GCA_025469195.1 Chaitophorus viminalis
AACCACGTATAGAGAACACCAATATAAAGATTTGGTGAAAATTTCAAGTTGTTGCGGTTTTTCGTTTTTGAGTTAGAGCATTTTAAAAAAATGTAGTTTGTAAAAACGTGATTTTGCGTAAAATTTCTCGTTTTTTTGTAATTTTTTTAACGTTTTTTTCGATTTTTGCAAAAAATATTGAAAAAGTTGGATTTTTGACTTGCCCAAGTACCATTTACATTCAATTTCCTTACAGAAAAGTTGCTGTCTAAACAAATCGAAGCATTGTTACTACAAAAAAAGTTGTCGTCAGACATAAAAAAAAAAAACACACATCATTGTAAAATCAATAGATTCCATCACTCCGTTCAGAATCTAAAACAAAATGGTCATACAATCTTTGATATTACAAATATTGTAAAATACCTGGTCACCGTATATAGGTTATATTTATTTAATATAACCAGTGTTTGATGATTTTTATAATGGTTGATGAAGAAAAATTTGCTGAGACTAAATACTCCAAAATTGAATAGAAAATTTTACAGAAGTTTTCCTTACTGGTATTCAAAAATTATTAAAATACATTTGGCCAATTAATTCGTTATAAGCACTTTAAGCTTGAAGATATTGATAATTTTGATATAAAAATATTGACATAATATTAAAATTTAAGTATAACATAATATAACAATTCTAGACTAATAAATAATCTCTGTTTAGAATCGTTTGTTTTTCATACAATGATACCTTTTATTACATTCAAATTTTACACATTCATTATAATGACCTATCCTATGAATGTTGTCTATTATTCCACCCCTTACTGTAAAGCAGAGCGAGTCCCCGTCTGGTTCTCTTTTTGTCTTTATCTTTTATTTTTATTGATTGGACTAAAAGTTTACAAACATTTTTGAGCGATACATGCATAACTAATTAAGGAGGTATGTGATTTTTTTAAAAAAAAGAGTGAAAAATAAAATAAAAATGTTAATAATGGTACAAATAATGGACATATTAGAGACTTTTATTGTAAATTAAACTGAGATAGAATATTAGAAATTGATTCGAATAAATTAAGAAGTTTCTATAGTTGCCATAATATAGTGTATATGTCGCATCCATATCGCGTTATTGTACGTTTCATGAAATGGACAACGTTTGCATCCATTTCACGAAATGGAATCGCGATTTCTTCACTTCACGTAATTACACGATATGGATAATATTTCGTGAAATGGATACCTAAACTGTCATCAACGGAACTTGTTCCATCAGTTGGATGTCCAAGTAGCGAAAATTAAAAAAGCTTAAAAATCTGAAGACACGATCTTAGTAAAATAAAAACTAGTATGCAATTATATGAATTATTATTTTATAAACTATTATTTATTTAGATTAGACTGAAGAATATACCTGCGCTGTTGGCTTGGTATCGATACCCTTTACTTTTACTTATTTACTTATTTAATTTGGTTTTACTAAATTTTGTATCGCTGAATTTATTTAGTCGAAGCTCTGTGGTTTTTTGCCAGGTTTATCATTATAATATGAATCGAGTTTTTTATAAAATTCAATTTTTTCGTCAAACGGCATTATTTTATTTTTATATTTTTATATTATATTATATTTATTTTAAGTATAAAATGATAAAATAATATACAAACTAAACACACACGTATTAAACAGCCTTAGCAAAATGAAAACTGGTAGGTATGCTTTGGGGGGTCTAATAAATTGTCGACGATTATTGGCCGACTATAACAATAACTGATAAACAGTTTATAAAACAGATAATACCTAAATATAATATTGTGAATGTCATTTATGATAGAACAGATAAGAATGATTGTCACGCCAAGCCAACAGCTCAGGTATATTCTTCAGTCTAAATAAATAATAGTTTATATAATAATAATTCATATAATTGCATACTAGTTTTTATTTTACTAAGATCGTGCCTTCAGATTTTTTAAGCTTTTTTAATTTTCGCTACTTGGACATCCAACTGATGGAACAAGTTCCGTTGATGACAGTTTAGGTATCCATTTCACGAAATATTATCCATATCGTGTAATTACGTAAAGTGGAGAAATTGTGATTCCATTTCGTGAAATGGATGCAAACGTTGTCCACTTCGTGAAACGTACAATAACGCGATATGGATGTGACATATATATTATTTGTATACGTCATTGTGGCAAATATCTTTCAAAGCCTTATTAAATAGATTTTAATTACAGATTGAACTAGAGTGAAAATTATTTATGTCAATATAAATGAAAATGAGTTTGTATACGAAAATGTTCATCCCGCGGGTTACGTTGTTAAACCGTTAAATGTATGTGAAATGATGTTATAAATATTAGTATTCAGAATAAACATTCATGTTCGTGTATTTTCTTAAAATCTAGGAAAAATAAATTGGAAGGAAACTCCGAGTGCCTTATAATCAGATGCTTCTATTCACTTACGTTAAAAACATATAACGGGTTAAAAATAAGGACGTATTTCACGCGCATTCTCTAGACAAAATATATATATTTTCATTTGATCCCGATAAATCTTTTGTAAAAATAATGCTTTGCATATAGAACGTAGAAATTGAAATATATGTTCGTTTCTTCGCTCCGCTTCCCAACAACCGCTTATTTCGAGAATATTTTCCGATACGTGACGAAATTTATTGAGCACCTCTAAACTACCTCCCTAACAGGTCGGGTAATCCATAATATTTTGAGTCGTCTCACGATGTTTGCCTACCCACAAACGTCGCCCACACACATATATAAGCGAACGTTTTCAAAATTCTCGAGAATCGCTAAACGTCGAAAATCGGGAAAAATATACTCGTAATAATTTCGTCACAGTCATCGAAATAGTGATAATTGCGATTGTTTTACCACGTGAGAATACATACATTACGAACAAATAATGTTAAAACCTCGTGGATGTTTAATCATTATTTGTCATTACAGAAAACAATTACTTTTTTTTTTCATTTGAAACAACCCTTTTTGATTTTTCACTAAGCAAATTCGAAGCATAACTGAAAAATACATAAGTTGAGAAACTTTAAATTTGTTACTAGCCCCGAAAGTGCAATTTTTACGCGCTTGGTCAAAACCTTTAAATAAGTTGATGTTGAGGGAACGAATGGTAGAAGAGAATTATCAAAATGTAATAAATGAGTGTAACAATGTATAATAAATATTTTTAAAGTAAAATAAAATGTCATCTACTCTAGTTACTGAAAATACTCGAACGTAAATGTTTAAATAATAATAATAATAATAATAATAATAATATTGGCCTGCTAAAAGAAAACGGATCGAACAAAGTATACTATGGTTCACAATGAATATTTCCCCACCTTTTTTGTCGTTCACCGAAGAATAATATTATTGTCATAGCATAATGGTCGCTGAAAAAGTGCTTCTCGATGTTGTCGATCAAAGCGCTCAATTCGGATTCGAAAACATGGAACTGGTCGCAATAAATTAAAATAAACTCTCGTGCGTACTATGGGCAATTCTATATATATATTTCTCCCCTTCTAAAACGGTAGTAAATTAAATAATATATACGTACACCGTGCACCATTTCATCGTACAACTCGAGTATTTGTTTTATTTTTTGGTGTTGAATACTTTTTACAGTCACTTGTGCTAGTGTACGCGTTGTGTCCCCGCTTAAATTGGACAAATAAAATACGTACAAAGGGTTATACTGTACGAAGAACGGTGCCGAATTAAATTAATTTAACGACACGAAAAGCATGGGACCGTTCTTAAGCATACGCAGTGTGAGTTTTTTAAGCATGCTGATCCATTTTTTGCGCTAAAAAATTATGTTGCATTTGTTCAAATAAGAATTTATGGAAAATGTTTGTATTTTGTATTACTATTTAGGACTAAGTGTTTATTTTTCGGTTCATAGATTTTTTTTTAGATTTTTTAAGCTCTACTCAGTGGCAATATCAAAAGTCAAGTTATGTATATAATATATTGACTAATAAAAAAAGTATGAAAAATGAAATTCCCGAACCGGAAATACTGAAGCTACGGGGAAGAAATTTGGTCAGAAGAAAATAAAAGCTGACCAAACATATTTATTTATATATATTCTATTGAAAACTATGCCCAGCCAAGACTGTTCTGTATAAAGCCGGGTAATTCAGCTGGTTATATATTATGACGTGTGTGTGTGTGTGTATGTTGTACACTTCCGTACACGCGTAACAACTACGGTGATGTTCGGTGATTAATAAAAGTGTGTTATTTTTTTTATTTTATTTTTTATTTTTCAATCATTTGAATTCCTCCGTATTACTCTATTATATTATAACTGCGGTGCACAATGTTAGCGCATGCGTCGGCTTTCTCTGGTAAAGGAATACAATTTATAAGGAATTCTCGTGTTTGTTAAACGTGCCTAAATAAAAATGAGGTGGTGGTGTAAGTGCGTGTACCTACGGCTCGGCGAACGACGGTGAATGAGTATATACAGGTTTTGTGGAGAGCGAAAATGAAAAACATTTATTACTACAATAGCATGGGATATTTCGTGTGCATAAATATTTTGCGGGTTTAATGTATTAAAAGCGAAGCGAAAATTTTAGGGAGAAAAAAAAATTAGAATAATAATAATCGTAAAAAAAGAAAAGAAAAAAGGTGCGTTCAAAAATGTCAAACAAAACAAAAACCAATGATAATAATTATTATAGTATTATGTACCTACCTATGTACACAGAATGAAACCGAAAAAAGATAAAAAACTAGAAACTTTTCAGCAAATTTTAAAAACCGATATCATATGTCAGTCTAGAATACAATTTCTGTATAATTTTTTTCCATCTATAAATGGTTTTATTTTCAATATGTGACCGGGTGACCGCGGTGACCGAGCGTAATAAATATTTACTATTCGTGGCGATCGATGTCGAAAAACGTTCATGACGTTGCGCGTGTAACAACTTAGTCTTGTGAAATTTATCGTTCTATATAATCCGAAACTTGTCTATTTTCCGGTAATGCTCAGGTAGTCAGGTAGTTGCTTAGGAGTTGTTAACCGTTAAAATTATTGTTTTACCGAAACGTATTGACCTTAACATAATCCGAAGCGCGAATAACATTACAATAATATTGTATTTATTATTTCTTGATACACAGAAACGCTGTACATATTATATTTGTAAGGTTTGTATATTATAGCAATGAACAGTTTCACGTGCTATAATATATCAATAGTGAAACGGCAAAAGGGTCTAAGCCACACGACTTATACTACAGAAGGAAAAATATATTTTACATCCATTGCGCGTGCGCAAAAACAGCAGCGATTATTAGATCAATGGCAATTTGAATTTTAAGTTAGTGGTCTAAACGACAATTTATATATTTGAATTCTCAAATAAAAGGTCTAAACGACAAAAATAGGGAATAAACGACATTAGCATAATTTTTTAGGGGACAAGCGACAATTAGGCTTTGGTGTCTTTATATCTGAGTTTTTCGAACGATTAGTATACGATTAGTATTTCCATTGATTATAAATACTATACTATAGTATTTATAATCAACGGTATTTTGGAGGTTGCGCCGAAGCACGCACGTGCCTCCAAAGGGTGCCTAACGAATCACGGATGCACGATGCAATAAATAAAACAAGTTTAGCTTAAAAGAACAACCTACTTGGTACTTGGGCAAGTCAAAAATCCAACTTTTTTAATATTTTTTGCAAAAATCGAAAAAAAACGTTAAAAAAATTACAAAAAACCGAGAAATTTTACGCAAAATTACGTTTTTACAAACTACATTTTTTTAAAATGCTCTAACTCAAAAACGAAAAACCGCAACAACTTGAAATTTTCACCAAATCTTTATATTGGTGTTCTCTATACGTGGTTAAGTTTTCAAAGTATTTTGACATATTTTGACTTATTTATAGACAATTTGAATTTTCGATTTTTGTAAGTTTTTTTTTTTTAAACACCTATAAAATTTAATTGGCAAGCCAAAAACTCTCGAAAATGTAATACAAGGTTTATAATAAGCTTAACTTATTTTCACTAGAAAATATCGGTGATCGTTTTTTTCAAATTTTTTTTATTAGCTCATAAAGCTCAAATTTGTATAATACGTGTCAAAATCACGATAATTTGCAAGTTATTTTGTAGATAAAAATTCATAAAATTTTTCTGTTTATACTTAAGGTTCAAAATTTAAACACTAGTTTGTTCATAAGCTAATCTTCAAAAATATATAAAAAATTTCTACCGGACCAAAAGGAAAACATTTTATGACCATTTGAAATTAAAACTTTTACGAAATTGCATAAAATAGCGATTTATGGTCAAACGATTTTAAATATTTGTTATAATTCAGAAAGTATAAGTCGCAGAAACTTGAAATTTTTACCAGTTGTTAAGATAGGCATTTCCTTTATGTCATATTTTTTTCAAAATATTATATTGATTTTTAAACCACTTATAGGCATTTAAAAAATTCGAATTTTTTACATTTTTTTTTATAATTGGTGATAAAAAAAAATTGACTTTTACAAAATACTTGAAAATTTAATAGAATATTCCGCACAAGTAGTTTTTATTGTCATTCAAACATCATCAAAATCCATTTGCACAATTTTTTTTTATAAGCGTTTGAACAGCGAATATTGACATAAAATAACATGTAAAATATAATAAAATATATAAAATTCTAGACTGAGAAATCATATCGTTTTTTTTTTAAATGATCAAACTCAAAAACGAAAAACCGCAACAACTTGAAATTTTCACCAAACCTTTATATTGGTGTTCTCTATACATAGTTAAGTTTTCAAAGTATTTTGATATATTTTGACTTATTTATAGACAATTTAAATTTTCGATATTTGTAATTTTTTTTTTTTTATACACCTATAAAATTTAATTAGCTGGCCACAAACTCTCGAAAATTTAATGTTTATAATAAGCTTAACTTATATTTAATAGAAAATAACGGTGATCGTTTCACTCAAATTTTTTTTATAAGCTCATAAAACTCAAATTTGTATAAAATGTGTCAAAATCACTATAATTTGCAAGTTATTTTGTAGATAAACATTCATAAAATTTTTTCTGTTTATACTTAAGGTTCGAAATGTTGACACTAGTTTATCCATAAGCTAATCTTCAAAAATATATAAAAAAAATTCTACCGGACCAAAAGGAAAAAATTTTATGACTGTTTTAAATTTAAATTTTTATGAAATTGCATTATAATTCAATTTAAATATAAAATACTATATTATTATATACACATTTTAGACAAACATATTAACTCCGTTCAGAATCGTTATTCGTGTACAATGATATCTATCATTGCATTCAAATTTAACAAATCTATTGTAATAATGATTTATCCTATAAACGAGGTACACTGCACCCCCAACTGTACAGCAAAGCGAGGCCCACCCGTTCTTTATTATGTTTTGAAACAAGAGTAGATCCCTAAATACAATTTTAAAATTATAACTCTAGGTTTCCAATTAATAATGGAATTCGTTTAGAAAATGGCTGTTGGCTATAAACCATCCAGGATTTATACCCACGAAGTTGAGCCGATTATGTAATATCCATTTTTAAAAACAGATTTTGTTGATAGTCCAGGAAGTAGTTATAAGTTAAGACTTAAACCCTGTATAGTACCATCAGTTTTTCCTTGTAGACCTGTAGCATTAAGTAAAAAAAAACTCATGTTTCTTTGTTTTATAATTAATAAAACATTACGATTTATTTATAACATTGATTAAATATACATAGATAGCCCACATAAATGGGTATAATGGAAACAAGTGAATTAATAGTGCAGTGTGCCAATAGCATGTAGTGTCAGGATAGAAAATTAAATTATTATGATCATAATAAAATACTCAATACTCAATAGACAGAAACGCCGACAATCAACGACAGTTCAGAGTCCAATGTTCATTCGTGGAATTATGAGATAAGAATTAATCTTGAATCATACCATTGCTTATTATTTTCTTATTCGGTATTTTACTGAGGTGCCTGCAGAGATTTTTTTAATAAACAAAATAATCTTTGTATTATATTATAATATTGATTCAATTTTAAATATACTTAAATTATATATAATCAATAATTATAATATATTCAATTTTTTTCTGATTTCATTATTCTAAAAACAAATAATGATCTTAGGTAAATTTACACGGAATAATATTAAGTTCTTATGTCTTGTGACCATATTGAATATATTCTTGTACACTATATCACTGTATATGGTAGGGGTCTCCAATTAATTAATTTATTGCCAGTAAAAACCAATAATAATTTACATCAATAACATATATAATATTGTCGTAATATATATTATTAATAAATAATATGTAATATGTATTCCTAACCCATGGTGTATGGTATAATAATTATTATTATCTACTATCTAGACTCATATCCAGTGGCGGCTTTGGGGTTGAAGCAAGTGAGGCAGAGCCTAATTCAACTTTTGAAGAAAATAATGCTCGATTAATTTTCAATCTGCACTAAAAGTCAAACATTTATACATCAGTTTTTATTTTTTCATATGGAACAATTCGATCTTTTGAGGTATCAAAATCTTAATATGGAGAATAAACGATCAGAAATACTATGGCCATAATATTACTATAGGCAACAACAATTACGGGAACATTATTTCGGGTATACGGGTGGTACGACACCTGTGTGCCAACAGCAACATAATATAGGCAATAATATTACAAAATACTGAGATACGCCGCCGGCCGGCTCACTATTTTGTAAGTGTGTACGTCAAATATATGTACACATTATTGGAAAATACACATAGCTGCGCATGCGCACTGTTTTTCTGAGCCTTGCCGCCGCCAGCTGCATCTCATATTGAAAATAGATGAAACAACCGCGGCCGTGTTAAATTTCAAATAAATAGATTACTAGGAAGGTACCGATAGCAGTGGGATTGATCATCGATTATACTCTGACAAAAATATTGGATTTCTGTAATCTATAGTAATATTGTGCAATATTAATTTATACCATATTATTTGATCCTAATTTATTCTACAGTTTGTATCGTTTATTTTGTCCATATATCGTCGCGTGCAGTTGAGTTAACTGAATATTATTGTATAAGTAGTAATATTACTAATTAATATTAATTACTCACTAAATTCGATCGTTAGCTGCCAGTGTTCTGTAATTGTAATTACTAATTAGTAATTACTTCGGTCACTATTAATTTTTTTCTATTTTAAAATAATAATTTTATTATGAATCCCAAAACGGTCCCGGTTATTTTAATTGTGTTAACTCTATTTCGATGTTGGAAATCGGATGACAAAAATGACATATTAAAAACAGGAAAACTTATTCCTATATATTATATAAATAAGTATGCTAATCAAAAAAATAGAAGTATAAATTTAACATACAAAACATAATAGTTGTAAATTATAATTTTTAAATTTTGAATAACGAAAAAAAAGAATAAAAAGGTCGTACATAAAAATAATTTTAAAATTTAGTCTTTAATTATTAATAGTAATTACTTTTAACAAAATTTCATTGTTAAATATTATATCTTTTATTTATTTTTTTTTGGGGGAGGGGAGGGGGTAAAATTGATTGTACATAAATTGCCTCACTAAAAAAATACAACCAGAGCCGCCACTACTCATATCTATGAATTAGGCTATTATTATTATTTATATTTAGATGTCTGTACAAAATATATGGAATTACCACGCTGGATAATCGAGAATATTCGATAACAAGTAACACCCTCTTCCCAGTGCATTACAATACGTATTTCAGTATTTGTAGGCTTGTAGCTATCGCCGCGCGACCCGCTTATAGCTCATTACTCATTAGTCATTGTGAATTGACATTATTGACAAAAAAAAAAATTAAACTACATGTTCTTTTGCCACCAAGACAGATGAGATAGTAATGTCATAAGACCTAATTTTGGTAAGTACCTCGAATAGACCTTTTAACATATTATTATCCATTTTCAGTTAATATTTAGTACCTACTTATATTAATTTTAAGACTAAATCTATCATTTATTATAAATTAAACATAAAAAAATTTGTTATTCTTTAAACTATGAATATTGTTTTGTTTATAGTATATATTTTATAACTAAAAAAATGGTATAATTAAACTTAAATATTTTATTTATCCTGAAAATAGGGATATTAATTACAATAATTGTATTAGGCTGTTGAATTCAATACTCATGACATAGGTTCGTACATTTGGAGTTTTGTTTATTATTATGTGGATATAATAATGTAAATACCTACATAATTTGTATTTAATTTACTACTGATTCTGCAGATGCTCTTGGTATTTCTTATAATAATTTGTAATATTGGTCCTCGGAACCGTCTGAATTAGTGGTTGAACATTGATTTAATTTATTGTATAACTGTAATAAGTAATCATTGTATTTTTATCTTTTAAATTTTGATTTAAAGGAAATAAAATGTATTTAATTTTATCATATAACTTTAAGCTGACAGTTATATATTTCATTAAGATAGTCCGGCGCATCTTAACAATGTAAATTTCATATTTTCCTACCATAATATTTCACTTTTTTTTCAGATTGTGAATTGAATGTAAGCACTAATTTGTAATTGTGTGATGATAAGAATTAACATGTATGCAGCCATTATTTTATTAATAATTGGGTAATATGTTATAATGCCATACCTATCTATACATATTCATCGAATCTTATAATACAACTGATATCTGCTATAATATGCAGTCGTATAAGTATTAATAATTAATTACCGTTAGGCAATAGGCTCTTAATAAATATTTTCTTATCAATGCTACCCAAAAACCGAACTTTGAGCGGTATTTATCGGTATTACTTTTATACACATTAACACCGTCAGTATATTGGATTTGTGACTTATCTATAGGTATACATAGTAAGGGTTGTGTCACAATATAGCGGTTTCGCCGTGCGGCGTTACCGCTGAACTAAAAACACTTATCTATTATGAACGGTGTCGCAATATCGCGTGACATGTCGCGGTTTGTTGTGGTACATTTGTAACCGATCTGAATTAAAACTTATAATTTTAAATTTAAAGATATTTTTAAAAAATCCAAATTTTAGTATTTTTACAACCTAAATAAGATGTGAGCATCCTATAAAAAATCACTCTGTATAATAAATTGGCATTTTAAAGTAATTTTCTAACTTCATGCGTTGAATTAATGCATAATATTTTGCCAATAGATAAATTATACATTAATTAATTTTTATTAATTTAGTACTTACCACAGTTAAGAATCTATTGCCTCAACAAATGTATGTCTTTTGGAAAACGATATAATTTAAGACCGGGTTCTGAACGAGCACTTTTGCCACATCGAATATACGCACACTTGTTTTCACTTCGTGACATTTTTAAAGTCACTATAAAAGAAACTTGTAACTTTTAAATTTAAGTAATTTAAGTACTGATATAGTACAAAAGTTATAAAATAAAAAATTGTCACATGCACAATTCACAGTTTATGTCGGACAACCGTTAAAATTTAATATTTATCAGCGATAATATAGATAATGGTAATAAGATAACAGTAAATCGGAGATAACAAATGTAAGGAGACTAACGATAAACGGTATATTGGGAGACAGGAGTCAATTAATTTGAAAATTAAATTTTTATCTTACCTCAATAGTCAAATAATAATCTCAACATTTCCTTATATGGGGAATGTTAGGTAGTTGCTGGATAGATTAAGAATTATTAGAAATATAATTTTTTATACATTAAAAGTAAAGTTATTATTGTATGAGTTAACTCTAGTTAAACTTTAGTTCTTTGATTTGATCATTTTATTTATTTATATATTTATTTTATTTTATTATCAATTTTATTCTGAATTATCTTTGGTGCTGTTTTTTAAATTATTATTTTTATGAAAATGGAAGACCCTACATATTTCAACCGTCATCAAAATAATAAACAATTTTTAATGTAATTAAATGTTATACCTTATTAAAATTGTAATATATTATATGATATATTAACAATATGATGAATAATTATAGAATTATAAAATATAATAATATTATAAGTTATAACTAACAGTGATCACCAATGGAACCGACTATTCATTGTCAAGCGATTCTACGGCAAGTCGTAAACTCGAATAGCAAGATTCAAGAAGGAAAATACCCATGATTGCAGTACCAATAATTTATAAATAAATCTATAAAAAAATACTGGTTGTGGCAAAGTCTACAAAATATATTATTTAATAATTTAAAATTTTGATTATTATTAATTATTATAATAGATGATAAGATTATATATATGATAACAATTTTGTTTTTAATAACAACAAAATGATAACAACGGTGGTGCTCTAATCGACTGCGTATAGACAGACCCATAGACCTTATACTCATAGACGGAGCATCCATGGCTGGCAGGGTTGGGTGGTGTGGTCACAGTAATCCTCTTAGCAGTGTTGTCATTTTTGACAACATAAAATATGTTTATTTAGTTATTTTATTATAATAATGTTATAATTATAACATAATTATTAGGGCTCGGACTATGCATTTGCAAATTTTAAATTTGCAAAACATTTGTTCGGAATGCAATAGGAAATAGAATAAATCTCATTCGTTATAAATTTGTTTTGTGGTACGCATACTTATTTCCAATTTATTTCCTATAAATGCATATTATTTTAAATAGGAATTTTTTAAAATTTTTATAGGTATACAAATAATAAATAAACATTATTAATAGATTTTTGAAATAAAGTTTTCTGTATAAGTATTTGGTTTTAAGGGCAGCGTTTAAACTAATGAAATTTAAAGAAAAAACCATTATAAATATATAATACCTAACCAAAATAAAATAAGTTAACGGTGATAATTTTTTGATAGGTATTTTATTTTTAAATATATACAAAGTTATACAAATTTATTTTACAAGTGAACGTAATCTAAATAATTATTGCACTAAAGTCAATGCATGTCTATTAGTAATAAAATATTTTGCATATATTGGTAAAAAAAAAAATAAAATTGGTAAGTACATACATTATAAAATTACTCATTACGCCATATCATTTTTGTAAATTTTTTTCTCATTGTTTCCTGTCTTTTTTTTCTTTAGTCATAGCAGCGTGGTGAAATTGTATATTCAAGTAAGAAGTAATTATAAGAACAAGTACTTGATCTCTATGTGTGTTAAATAACTCTTGACCAGTACAATGTTCATTTAGTTCTTTAAATACTGATTTTGAATAAATATTTCTTTTGATTTCAGTAACAATTTTTTGTTTTACATTAGGCAAAAATACATTATGTGAACGAAACACTTGCTCTGTTACTTGGCAAAGATCAACAACATCATGTGATGGTTTTATTATGGCATTATTTCTATCCTTTTCTTTTATCAATAATGATGCGTGTCCTGTTCTATCCATAACGTAAGGATGACATGTCTTGCAATTTATGTTTTTTAATAATTTTTTCACAACAAATCCAGAAATATAAGAACTTACATCATCGATATACGGGGTTACTCTTTTTAATGCTTCAAAATAATCATGGTCATGCATAATTGTATTTACTTTTTCTTGATCACTTTCATTACCAATAATATAATCAGGACCTACAGTTACAACAGACATTTGGATATTATGTAAAATAGCAATGCAATTTCCATACTGAGAACCACTTATTTCGTTATGAATTAATAACTTTTTATATGCTATTTGAAACTGCTTGGATGTAGGATTATTATTAAAGCCTCTCCTTTGGCGCACAGAACTGAAGAATGTCTCTAAATGGTCTTGAGACAACTTGTATGATAGTAAATATTCTATAGAATATTGTTCATGGATGTATGAGTATAATTTTAGTAAACTATTTATCGCACTAACTAATCCAATGAAACCTGTTTTTCTACCACTATCAACCACTGTTTTACTATCTTCTAATTTTAAACTATATATATAATTTTTAAATTCTACACCAAACTGTTTGTATTTGTTGTAATTCTTTTCATCTAATGCTACATTAAATGGACTTTTTGAATATTTACTTCGACCATTAAGAATATCAAATGCATTGTTAGTCATTAAACGAAAAACTGCAGTGCCATCAATACCACTAAATTGTTCATCGCCTAAGGATTGACAAAATCTAAGAGCACAACTCACACTGTTACTTAAAACTTGTGCGGCTAACTTGAAATTCATTTTTTCATTATAAAAATTGATAAGCCTATTACTTAATTTAGTGGCTGCTTTTAAACCTTCTCTTTTTTCTTTTTGAAATAATTGTATTATATGATTCCATTTTATTGGACGCCCATTATAAAAAAAAAGACTTAAAATATTATTAAAATTAAAAGGTTGATCGTTGATTGTATATTCGTATGCGTATAGCGTAATGATTGTTGAATGTTGATGTTTTGAATAATTGTTATCAGTCGACAGTTATTATCATACAATACATTTTTAAAACACACACAACCTGGAATTCTACTGCGCATGTACGTAGTTCACCGGGTCCTGTTGAGAACCGCAGCCTGGCAAGACCACACGAACTATACCCTTGCTCCGTCTATTAGTATAAGGTCTATGGACAGACCCCACATCAGCAAATTCTGTTATCAGGAATCCATTACTACTACAATTCTGGCTCCATTTCAAACGTTTCAGGCGTTTCCAATATTTATCATTGCGTGGGCTATCTATGTATATTTAAT
Organism: Chaitophorus viminalis; assembly: GCA_025469195.1. NCBI lineage: Eukaryota > Metazoa > Arthropoda > Insecta > Hemiptera > Aphididae > Chaitophorus > Chaitophorus viminalis. The sequence continues at coordinate 14,773 of JAIPRK010001877.1, forward strand.
CAATGGTTATAGGCATACAAATTATATCCATGGTTGTAATCCAAATATGTGGATATTGACGTAAATACAACATAGGTAGTATTAATTAATGGTTCAGTGTAATAATATAAAACATATTACTTAATTATAAAACAGGAAATTGAGAAATAACAAAATTTAAGCAAGTTCTCATTTATAAATAATAAATATATAATATTGATATAAATGATAATAATCTAATATTGATAACGCTTGTTTATTGAGATATCTTCTTTGCATATGGCGTCGTGTTTCAGATTATTTTGTGGTAGTGTATTCGAAGACGGCTATATAGTATTATTATATATCTGTGGTCGCCACAATATTTCTAAAAATAATATTGTGATAAGATTGTAATACAATCGGCATCGATTTATAACACGATATAAGATAGTATAGTATTATCTTAAATCGTGATTTAAAATTACAACATTATCTTATTATTCTAATATCTTGCAAACACTTGACATTGTGATCGTTTTCGTGTGATTTGTTTAATAGTACTTAAGTACATAGTTTTGTATTGTCTACAAATAAGTAATTGGTTCAAGAGGCTATTATAAAATAATTGTTATATTATTTTTATTGTAAATAAAGGAAAAAGAACATTTTTTTTACCTTATTTTAATCATAACAATATTTTAATAAAATTTCATTTTTTGTGATTGCACAACATTTTTAAGTACATCTTCTTTAAAAAAAAAAAAAAAAAAATGTGAAAATGTGATTTAATAATTATCTTATTGGTCTAAAATGGAAATAGTCATCACTAAACCAAGAACGGATGGGCCTCGCTTTGATGTATAGTTGGGGGTGGAGTGCACCTCGTTTATAGGATAGGTCATTATTACAATGGATTTTTAAATTTGAATGCAATGATAGATATCATTGTATACAAATAACGATTCTGAACGGAGTTAAAATGTCTGTCTAAAATGTGTATATAATAATATAGTATTTTATATTTAAATTGAATTATAATGCAATAGTATGCTATTTCGTAAAAATTTAAATTACAAAGAGTCATAACATTTTTTCTTTTAAGTCCCGTAGGAATTTTTTTATATAGTTTTGAAGATTAGCTTATGGATAACCTAGTATTAAAATGTTAAACCTACAGTATAATCAGAAAAAATTTTATGAATTTTCAACTACTAAATAACTTGCAAATTATCGCCATCTTAACATATTTTATACAAATTTTAAATTTATGGGCTTATAAAAAAAATTTGAATTAGACGATCTCCGATATTTTTTTAATTACGATAAGTTTAACTTATTATAAACCTTGTATTATATTTTCAAGAGTTTTCGGACAGCCTATAAAATTTTATAGATGTTTAAAAATAAAAAATGTTTACAAAAATCGAAAATTTAAATTGTCTATAAATAAATCAAAATATGTCAAAATTCTTTGAAAATACATCCATGTATAGAGACCACCAATATAAAGATTTGGTGGTAATTTCAAGTTGTTGCGGTTTTTCGTTTTCGAATTAGAGCATTTTAAAAAAATGTAGTTTGTAAAAACGTGATTTTGAGTAAAATTTCCCGTTTTTTCGTAATTTTTTATTGTTTTTTTCGATTTTTTAAAAAAGTATTGAAAAAGTTGGATTTATGACTTGCCCAAGTACCATCTACATTCACTTTCCTTTCATAATAGTTGCTGTTTAAGAAAATCGAAGCATTTTTACTGCCATAAAAGGTGTCATCAAACACAAAAAAAAAACTCACATTATTGTAAAATCAATAGATTCCATCACTCCGTTCAGAATCTAAAAATAGGGTAAAAGCACCAAAATTACTGAGCAATTTATTATATTCTGAACGGAGTGATTTTTTTATTTTTGTGTCTGTCATCACGTTTTGGGGCAGTAAAAATGATTTGATTTTCTTAAACAGCAACTTTTCTGAAAGGAAAGTGAATGTAGAGGTACTTGGGCATGTCAAAAATCCAACTTTTTTAACACTTTTTGAAGAAATCGAAAAAAACGATAAAAAAATTGCAAAAAACCGCGAAATTTTACGTAAATTCACGTTTTTACAAAAAACATTTTTTAAAATGCTCTAACTCAAAAATGAAAAACCACAACAACTTGAAATTTTCACCAAATCTTTACATTGGCATTATCTATACATACTTAAGTTTTCAAATTTTTGACATATATTGACTTATTTATAGACAATTTAAATTTTTGATTTTTTTAAGCTTTTTTTTTAAATATCTATAAAATATTTTTAGTTGTTTGAAAACTCTTGAAAATGTATTAAAGAATTAATTATAAGTTATACTAATTGTAACTAAAAGATATCGTAGATGGTTTCACTCAAATTTTTTTTATAAGCCCATAAATTTCAAATTTGTATAAAATATGTTAAAATCGCGATAATTTGCAAGTTATTTAGTAGTTGAAAATTCATATAAATTTTTTCTGATTATACTTTAGGTTTAACATTTTAATACTAGGTTGTTCATAAGCTAATCTTCAAAAATATATAAAAAAATTTCGATCGGACTTAAAGGAAAATATTTTATGACTGTTTTAAATTTAAATTTATACGAAATTGCATTATAATTCAATTTAAATATAAAATACTATATTATTATATACACATTTTAGACAAACATATTAACTCCATTTAGAATCGTTATTCGTATACAATGATATCTATCATTGCATTCAAATTTAACAAATCTATTTTAATAATGACCTATCCTATAAACGAGGTGCACTCCACCCCCAACTGTACAGCAAAGCGAGGCCTATCCGTTCTTTTTTAAATTGCTGTATGCATGTAAATAATAATTAAAAGATTATTAAAAATATGATTATACATTAAGGATAGAAAAATAAATATAAAAGTACTTTATGAAAAGTTTCCAATTCTTACAACTAATAGTTCTCATCTAGAAAAAAAAGATGTAAATCACAAAAAAAGTTTTATGGCTCTCCTGAAAATTATGAATTATGTGGCTTAGCCCCTTTTGCCGTTTCACCATCAATATTATAATAATGTGTAATATTGTAATATTATATGGGGAAGTTCATCAACACTTCAATTGTCGATTGTCATAGAAAAATTGTTTCGTAATAAAACGGAGGTGTTATTGTAGATGACTAAAAGTTTATATCAAGAGAAATTCGTTGATTTTTAATTGATTTGATTAATTGATTTTTCACAAATAGAGAAACTTTATATTTTCCAAGGCATAATAAAGGACAAAACATATTACAATATGCTGTAAACTTCATCAAAACCGATCGAAAACGGTCATAACAATATTATACAAACCGCATTTGTATTCATTATTGTAATTCATTTATTCATGTCTAAACGTGTAAATATATTTTTAAATTGGTATTATAAATATTGCAAACGCGTTATTACCAGAACAATAAAAATATTCGATGAGGTGGATTAATCATCTTTATCTCCTTCCCTTAAACACTTTAGTCTGAAATTTGGTGATCGTTTTTAGTTCATCACCAGGTCGTTTTTTTTTTCGCTAAATTATAATTATCATCGCATCATATTATACAATGACATCGAAAATAATATTTTAATAAATCAACAATGCGAACAATACGTATTATATTATCACAATTATCACCTGTTTCAACGTAATTGGGCAACGATGTCGCATGGTAATTTATCGTTTAGACTTTATATACTTCGGCTGCGAGAAAACATTGCAGTTAATAAAAATAAAACAAAAATAGCAAATATAAACGATATTAAATTCCCATTCTTAAAAAGACGCACCCGTTCCTATTTTTATTTGATTATACGCAATTCGAATAAGGAGACGAGTATTTTTCGATTAACTTTTTTACTCTTTAGTATACCGAGTGCGCGTTCGCTCCTGCAGGTTAACGTCAAATATAAAGCGTTTGGATTCCTTTACATCGCTCCAACGCCGTTTCGCAATTATTTGCGTCTTTTATTTATTTTTTTATTTTTTCAAATTTCTTTCCTTTTTTTCTAATTTTTAATTTTAATTCCATGCATGATCTCAACATTGTTTTGGATTCTTCCTGTGTTATTTCGTTCTCTTAAACAACGCGAATATTAAGATGTTTTCTCGCCACAAAACAAAGCGTGAAACAGTTTTTTTATTTTTTGGAAAAATGAACTTTTAAATTACTAAACAACCACTCACTACTCACTGGTGAACAGGAAATTGTAGAAGAAAAAAATCCTGTACAAATAAAATGAGTGCGTAGTCGAGTAGAAAACAAATATTATAAGACTCGCTGTTGTTCTATTATCTTTGTTCAGTGGTGATTTGTTCGCAACAAAGGGGATCATATGTATTCCCGGTATAACATATTTGCACTCGTGTATAGTTAGTTCTTAAAATTGATTTAATATTATATATTAATATGTATGACTACGTTTTGAGTGACATTAAAATTTGTCAAAAGTCTCAAATGACGTCGTTTGCCAATCCTCTTTGCAGCGCCATCGCCACTCCAACGTTTATCACTCTCCCTTTTTTCTCTCTCTCCCACGTGTATTTATCGAATTTATACATTTTTACATATGCAAGAGGCACCATGTATTATTGATTATTAAATTAATTGACCCGTTCATCTTATAAAAATTATTAAAATCAAATTCCCACGGAGTTCTAATATTTTCTGAATCATAAAATTATCATGAAGCCACGTACATCATTGGGTTACAAAGTGTTCTGTAGAGTCGATTTAAAAACTGAAATCTTTTGAATATCAATCTAACTTGAGTAAATATCTTTTGAGCCCATTCCCATGCATTGGTGTACATAGTTATTATGATAAATGCACACAACGGCTACAAATGTTATTAGCGTTGTAGTCATCGCGATTACACGCCCAATTATCGGGTCAAATATTGTGAATACATGTTTAATTCGATTGCCATAAATTGTATATTTTATATTATGAACTAAATTATTTATGCTCTGCTTCTAAATCTTATTCGTTGTTTACTAGCACCAGATCATATTATTATTTTGTTGAAAATTCTTGTTGTCTTATAGAAATCAATGGACGAAAAGAAATTAAATCTACTTCCTATGATTTTATATCTTATAACAATATTGCAGCGTATGTTATAACACTCATAACTAATAGCGGATGATAAATTATATAGCGTTGATTCATTTCGGTGAAACGTTGCCACAATTGGTTCGGTAATAAGCCGTTTGGTCAACGACTACTTAAAAAAATTAAAGGGTTGATTGATAAGGGTTAAAAGAATCTCACTTGGAAGGGACATTATAGGGTATAGTAATTATACAGGTGATTTAAGCCCTTGAACGTCAAAATTTGTTGTAAAAGAGTGATCGGAGTTGTTGGAAATTATCGCCAATAATAATAATAAATGAGAAGCTGATATATACATTTTTCTGAAGAGTCGGTTATGCCTTCTCCACCTGCACCGCGAATATATGATATGGTCGAGCATTGGAGACTTGACCGAAGTCTATCTTTTTCTCGTTCCAAGAAAGTTTCAATAAACTTGAAAAATATCCAACAAGTTAGTTGACATGACGTATAAAATACAGGTATGGATATAGTTTTTTTCCTTTCCACAAAAACAGCTCTCGTCATATTTATACCCGGTGGTTGAGCGCAAAATTTGATTAATTATTACTACTTAACTAAGCTGCAGTCGTGTCACCACAACGGAAACCTGCAACGACACGATTTGGTACTGTGTGGAGTGCGTGTCTATCCGACTTTGATATTTGTCGGTACAATATAATATAACACAATCCCACAATAATTTACAGGATGTACACTAGAAATTTAATATTGTTAGAATTATCCTAGTCAGTAAGTTTACGTATATTTAAAATGTAATAATATTTAAAAATCATCTTAGTCAGTAAGTTTACATATTTTATGTAGAATATAAAGACAGAAGACAAAAGAAAATAAAGGACTCTTATGGTGATCGTGTGACTCGATCATTATAGGAAGTTTATGCTCTTTTAAGTGTTGATAAAATTTCTTTTGTGCATGTCGATATATCGATCCAATCGGCGTACACGACACAGCCTACGTGACATTGTTAAAGGAAAACAGCAAATAAAAATGCATTAACCGGTCGATTTGTTAAATTTTATACTTGTCATTGTAGTCGATATCGAACAATAATAATGAACGCGAACCATTGCAGGGACGAAATCCTTATTTAGGTATTTGAATGTTTATTTCATAATCCGTGTATCTATACAAAAGTCATTTTGCCTATCTTACTTTTATTTCGACTTGAATCTCTTGCTGGGTACTTTTAAATCTAATTAGGATTGATTAATAGCAATCTCTATCGCTGGCGTTCTTCTGCACTAGTTTTCGTCCTGATTACATAATGATTTGACTGATGCATTATTGTACTCACGTCTCACAGTCTTCCTGAACTTTTTTCTGGTGTCCAGATATCACATCAGATTTTGTTTTTCATTTGCTTAAACATTACCTACATAGTTAATTTGCGTTTAGCAATTTTTATTGTATTCATGAAAATGATTATTAGGTACGGTGTAATTTTGTAAAAATGTATGATATTTATAGCACATTTTAATATCTTAACAGATAAATTGTTTGAAAAAAAAAATACAACCCGAAGTAAAACGTCTTTTTTAAATATGATCAACATAGCTAAAAGTTTAATAATCCTGTGCAGGTTCTCAATTTTATAATTTTATAATATTACTATTTCTCAGTTTCTTTAGGATTTTGTTAAGAGTATCTTGAAAGTATTTGGAGTGAATATTATAATCCGGTTTGAGTTAATACCTAGTTAAACTATTAAAAATGAGACAGATAATAATTATTTTATAAGATATTATTTATAAGAAAAGATCATGATGTACAAAAATATATTTAACTGTATAACAATGGAAGATTTCTCAGATAAAAAAAAAATTGTTATTGAATTAAAAGGTAAGTATTTACTTTCAGTCTTTGGAAACTATCTTCATTGTATTTGTGCCATATTATTGTTTATACAATTAGTCCGTGAAATAGTACATTTATCAATGTTTTATATACATACAATTATATAGTAATAAGAAAAGTCTTAATGAATCAAAGTTGTGAGAAGATGTAAACCATCCAGCTTTATAAAACATCTGTTTTAAATTAATTGAGGTTATATTTTATACGAAATAAAATTATTAACGAACACTAATCAAGTTAAACACTGAAATGTCTAAAGTAATGTATTATACTGCAATTTAAACCCAATGAGCCATTTCTGTAGATTATTAAATATTAATTATAAAGTATAAGAAATTAACAGCAAATTGCTACAGTATTGTTTCTGTCTCTGTATATAAATACAACGAATAGTTTGTATTACTTATCTTTGTCGATTTGTGCACTTTTGTGGTGATCATTTCGACCGTTTCGTTAATAACAAATAAAAGAAGCTCATCAAATAATTATAACAGCAAAGTGAAAAAAGAAAATTCTACTGGTATAAAATAAGTATATGGTGTAGGTATGTATTTTATAGTGCCAGACACTCGGTCGAATCGGTAAAGTAATCATAATATTATCATCATAGTCAGCGTGATTGTTATGTAGCTTGAGGAGCTGTCAAGGTTGGTCATTGGTGGAACAATATTATAGTTATGGTTCTATAGCTTTGCACAACGTAAAACGGTATTACAATTATATTTTAATACTGAAGTACAATAACGTGTCTAATGAATGTGTTATTATATAGTTTCACACTCTTAAAAAAAAGCCCATCGAGTAGGCTTGTGAAATCGCTGAGTGTAAATTATGATGAATATCCATAGATCCGTACACGGTTATACGATGTATGGTTACGATCTCCGACACGTGCAATAACCACGAACACCAATATTATACGGGATTATTCATGTATGAAAAAAACCACAGAGGAAGAGAACAATAATGTGTGAGTCAAATGATAGAAAACCAAGAATGTAATTAGGGAAAAAATAGTGAAAAGGAATGCAGAAAGCAATGGGGATTGCTACTAACCAATCCTATTTGGATTTATATGTGCAGTAGAAAAAGATTTAAGTTAAAAAGCAATAACAGGTAATATAACTTTTGTATAGATACAAATTGATACAAAAAAAAAAATTCTGTAACCCATCGGAAAGGTTTAAGTCAATTTTAAAATACATGTATACTATTATTGCTTCGGTGACTAAATCTAAAAACGTAATATAATCGTAATGTCAAAGACCATCAGAAATATTATATTGCATTTAGATAAAATCAAAACAATCTATTTATATTTCTATGCTAATCTACCAACGAAATGTTGAAATGTATAAATTTTAAATGTCACAAACATGTAAATAAACATAAAACATTTTTGTACCTGTGTATTTTTGATTTGCGTGATAAATAAAACAAGCAACATCTATAAAAAAAAAAGTTGGTAAGGTTAATGGTATAAGCTCGAGACTTCTAAATGACAATTCAATTCAGTAGTAATCAATTTTCACTGACCTACACGTTAGGGTCAATAGTAATTATTAGTAGAAAATCGCCGTCTAACCATGTTGACCATCACTAGATCAGAGAGAAACCAAGAACTATTGTCAAATTCAATTTACTCTTATCGTGTTTAATTTATTCACTATAGAAAACTTTCTTAGTTATCCTATAAGTTCTATAAAATATCACATTCACTTCAACCGCTCACTTCTTCAGTACATGACTCACGAGTGAGTAATCAGACATATCTATCAATTGCGTAAATATACACACACACACACACACACACACACACACACACATATATATATATATATATATATACATATATGTATTCAAGGTATATCATTTGAATAAATTATTGTACTTCATGGAAAATCTAATTGATACATTATCATAAATTGTGTTCGAATTTAAAATGTTACATATTAATTATTATTAGGGCATTATCACATTAAACAAATAAATAAAAAAAAAACGTATGTATTCTAAACCGACCATTATTTGGAATCGTTTTTTAGACTCGACGGATAGAGGCAAACATTTGCATTTTTTTTTTTCTTTCATCGGTCGAACGAGAGATTATGCATTTCTCGTCCCGTGTCAGATTTTGATAGACATGCACCGATCACAAACCTGACGTATACGAAAATCATTGTTCTGCACAAGACCGAAAAACTAAACGGTATGTGCGTATAAATAGAGCTAGTTTCAGGGAAAACCTTCGAAAATCAATGGGGCGTGATGATAACTGCTCCCATTTTTTTTTTGTGGCGAATAAATTGTGACGAAAAAAAAATTGTTTGTCTTTAACAAAATTTCGTCGCGGAAAAGTTTCGTGTTACGATTGTGGGTATCTCAGTGGGCTCGTCAAAAATCTTCCAGAGGTGCAGGAGTAGAGTGCACAGAGTTTGTCGATAGAAACCATAGATTCGAATAATCGTGACAATGGTGGACAGCGGTAATTATTACAATGTAATAACTGCTATAAAAACTTGAACTCGGTGTACAATTTAATTACACAACACTGCAGTTCACTATTGAGCACGCCGTCTGTTAAATCAAAACATCATAATTCGTAATTTATAATATACGGTTTAACTATGGATTAGACGATATTATAACCCGAGAGTTTAATTGCCGTAATAATTACATATTTCAAGTTCAACTATAAACTTGATAATACTGTAATTGAAGCCGTTGTCCGAAATGCGTTTCGATAAATGTTGTGGTGATCATGATGATAATAATAATAATATTAAACACAATAACGGAAAATTTACGATGGTCGCACTACAGCAAATACTAATGCTTACAAATAAAGGTCGTAGAGTATACGCTACTTAAATATATATAAACATATATATTTTATTATATACCTTTGTGCGAACAAACACAACTGACAAATTTAATGAGGTTCATCAAGTTCGTTGTTTATTCGCGGGGATGACCGTTTTCGTTTTATATATGAATTGAAATAAATTCAGTTTGTTCTGGAACAACGCAGTGTTGTTTTAAGATGTATGTAGTACGGTATATTTATATATTTTGTAATTTCGAATGTTTTTCGTTTCGTAAACATTACGCGTCAGCCGTCAATGTATAAACGCCAGATGGTACAAAAAAACAAACAAAAGAAACAAGTAATAATAATAATAATAATAATAATAGTAATAAAGTACTAATATTGTTCGTGTAATATCGTATTCCTCTAATATTTCTCCACCCAATAATAATACGTGCGTATAATAATATAATAATTTATTTGAGGTATACGAATTTCGGCTGAGAAAATTAATATCGATTGACCGGTTCGCATATATTATAATATACTCAGGAACAAAATATGAATTTAAAGGAACCCTTAAGTAACCGCATGCTTGTGGGAATCCGCTCTAATGTGTACTCATGTAATAATAGTAATAATATTCCAACGCGGAATCATAAATTATTTAAAATCATAAAATGTTAGATACTATACGCGCACCACCACCATGGAAGCGAAGAGCGAATGATAAAGAAAAACAGATCCTTGTCATAAGCAGTCGTAACTTGTAAGCGAACAAAACGGCTTACGAAGAAACACGGTCGCATGTAAAAAGAAAATATAAAACACAATTAATTTAAAGCATCGAATGGGCTCTGAACAGAACTGGTCATTTTATTTGTAATATTATTATTATAATTATTATAATAGGAAATATCCTCGCAGTATTTGAACACAGCAAGACCATATGAAATATTATGCCGATGTAAATATAATCATCACACAGTCTAATAAAACGTACTATAATATTATTATTCAAAGGGCTGTCCAACTATACAATATGACGATGAACACATCGCTGTAGAGGAAGAACTTACGTGACGTATATTACGTGGTGAAATATTTTAAGATCATTAGTCCATCGTTTAACGGCGAGGATAAAATTTCTATCACTTCAATGTAAGTACCTATGTTGTATAATGTACATATCGGGCTACATGATAATTTTTTATATCCTGAACGGAGTGATGGAATCTATTGGTTTTACAATGATGTATGTGTTTTTTTTTTTTTTTTTGTGTTTGAGGACACGATTTTTGGTAGTAAAAATGCTTCGATTTTCTTAAACAGCAACTTTTCTGAAAGAAAAGTGAATGTAGATGGCACTTGGACATATCATAAATCCAACTTTTTCAATACTTTTTTAAAAAATCGAAAAGAACAATAAAAAAATTACGAAAAAACGGGAAATTTTACTCAAAATCACGTTTTTACAAAATACATTTATTTAAAATGCTCTAACTCAAAAACCAAAAACCGCAACAACTTGAAATTTTCACCGAATCTTTATATTGGCGTTCTATATACATGATTAGGTTTTCAATGTATTTTGACATATTTTGAGTTATTTGTTAACAATTTAAATTTTCGATTTTTGTAAACATTTTTTTTTTAAACATATATAAAATTTAATTGGCTAACCGTAAACTCTCGAAAATATAATACAAGGTTTATAATAAGTTAAAATTATCGTCACTAAAAAATATCGGAGATCGTTTTACTCAAATTTTATTTATAAGCCCATAAAGCTGAAATTTGTATAAAATGTGTCAAAATCACGATAATTTGCAAGTTATTTTGTAGATAAAAATTCATAAAATTAATTTTGTTCATACTTAAGGTTCAAAATTTTAACACTAGGTTATCCATAAGCTACTCCTCAAAAATTTTAAAAAAGGTCTACTGGACCAAAAGTAAAAAATTTTGAAATTTAAATTTTTACGGAATTGCATAAAATAGCGATATATCGTCAAACGATTTTTAATATTTGTTATAATTCAAAAATTATAAGTCACAGAAACTTGAAATTTTTACCAGTTGTTATGATAGGAATTTCCTCTATGTCATATTTTTTTTCAAAATATTTTATTGATTTTTAAGCCACATATAGACATTTATAATATTCGAATTTCTAACATTTTTTTTTTTTATAATCAGTGATAAAAAGAAATTGACTAATACAAAATATTTGAAAACTTAATAGAAGATTCCACAGAAGTAGTTATTATTGTCATTCAAAAATTATTAAAACCTATAGGCACAATTTTTTTTATAAGCGTTTGAACAGTGAATATTGATAAAATTACATGTAAAATATAATATAATGTATAATATTCTAGACCGACAAATGATATCGGTTTTTGAAATTTGCTCTAACTCAAAAACGAAAAACCGTAACAACTTGAAATTTTCACCAAATCTTTATATTGACATTCTCTATACATACTTAAGTTTTCAAAGAATTTAGACATATTTTGACTTATTTATGGACAATTTAAATTTTTGATTTTTGTAAAAATTTTTTTTTTAAACATCTATGAAATTTTTTTGGCTGTCCGAAGACTCTTGAAAATATATTAAAGGAATAATTATAAACTATAATAATTGTACCTAAAAAATATCGGAGATGGTTTCACTCAATTTTTTTTTATAAGACCATAAAGTTCAAATTTGTATAAAATATGTTAAAATCGCGATAATTTGCAAGTTATTTTGTAATTGATAATTCATAAAATTTTTTCTGTCTATAACTAAAGTTCAACATTTTAACACTAGGTTATCCATAAGCTACTCTTCATAAATCTATAAAAAAATTTCTACCGGACTTAAAGGAAAAGATTTTATGACTGTTTTAAATTTAAATTTATTCGAAATTGCATTATAATTCAATTTAAATATAAATTACTATATTATTATATACACATTTCAAACAAACATATTAACTCCGTTCAAAATCGTTATTCGTATACAATGATATCTATCATTGCATTCAAATTTAACAAATCCATTGTAATAATGACCTATCCTATAAACGAGATGCACTCCACCCCCAACTGTACAGCAAAGCGAGGCCCATCCGTTATTTTTTCTTTTAAAAGCATAATAATAAAACATCGATTGGATGTTTTTCTTTTTTTTTTTTTAACTACTTTTTCAATTTAAAAATACTTTATCCCGTTTTTATTCAAATAGCCTTTAAGCCAGAGTAATTCAGCAAGAAAAGTATTTTGTTTTATTCGAAAAAGTAAATATTGTTCTCGCTTCCGTTCAGCGTCGGCATGCTGCGTGCGCGTAATATTGTCCTCTAAAACGCGTTCGCAATATACATGTAAATGACAATAGGAAATGATGACGTCTGGTGTTCTAAAACAAAACACCGTCTAGACACATCACACTATTATGTTGTGTAACGAAATTTTAGAGAAAATGCGCGTACATGGAACACGCAATGTGCATTATTATAATATAGAGTTGAGTACGGATCGGATTTGTACGTTAATAATATAGTGCACCAGAAATGTGTTTTCGTTGTTACTATTTGTTTTTCAATTGAATTAATCGTGAAATAGATGACAACTCACACAAACGCAAACATACGTATACAATATATATATATATGATACTATGATAGAATTGTGTTGTTTACACACTGTCGCAAAATCGTAAATCGTATTCCACACATATACGCGCCTCACTGCACCGGTGTTTAGCGTCGTTGGTGACGAAAATCAAATCTGTATTGCGAATATAATCGCGTCGAATAAAATATACGTCGAAAGCAATCCAGACACGAAATATTCTATTAATATTGCATAATAATAATATCATCCTTGACGTACATTGTAAATCATACGCTCCAGGAAATGCGTAATCATTTTTATTATAAATAGTCTTGCACGGATACTTTTTATTTCTTATCGACTATTGTATGTCCACTCATGCTGTTGAGTTATTACAACTTGTAGCGACAAACGTATGGTGCGTAAGTGAAAGCATCAGACATACAGTTATTTTTTTATTTTTTTATTTTTAAACATAAAATATTCCTAGCCTAAGGCTATCTATATCTTGGGATATTTGACATATACTTATTAGTTTTAACGGTATTAACATGATAATTAAAATATTTTTAAGTACTAAGGATAATTAACAATTGGTAATTTTTGATGTACAGAAGTAATAATGTGGTTACAATAATGTACTAATAATTACATATTTACATACAGTTAATAAAACATGACAGTTTTACAATTTATTGATAAATGTTACAAAATGGGAAAACGCGTGATGATATCTTGCGAATTCAAATTAAAATAATATAATATCTCAATACTGCAAACAACGAACAGCAATGGTAGAAGTTTATAAAAATGTAAGTATAGGTACACGCAGTACGTTGTACTTTCTAACTTTCTAAGTTTATTATAATATAGTTTCATCCATGTAACATTTTCTTCGAATAGGGAAATTTCTCCTGTTCTTCAATTCAGGTAAGCAATTTTATCAAATTAATTATTTATTAGGCCTGATTTTAGTCTGCAAACTTTTCACTTAAGGTCTACACTTATAATCAAAAAGAAAAGTTCTTAGCAGTAGCCTTATCCCATTCTTAAATCTAAGCTTCTCCTTAAAAATAAAATATAATATAAATTATAATGGTAAAGCCCAACTTGGCTTACGGTTTACAGATATGGGGTTATGCCAAATAATCTGAAATCCAAACAATCTAGTAATTTCAATCCATTACCATCCGTTTAATCAACATCTTCCTCTAAAATAGGCACGTTTCAAAATACTCGCATATAACTTCAAAAAATTAATACAATTTACATTAATTTAGATCCTTTGGAATATTTTACTCTAAACCATCGTTCGGTCACATCTATAGCATTATTTTCACCTTTTTCTATTTGAGATGGAGAAAACTTAGTGAAAAATCCGATGAAATGACGTACTACAAGTAATTACAGTAAACAAAAAAAAAAAAACAAAAACAAAACTAATTAAATATAATTGATTTCAAATAATTAATATCATTATAAAAAAATCATAATATTTAATTTGATTACAATTCAGAAACATACTGTTAATAGGGCACTGGCTGTAATCTTGGTGATGACGAAACATAAAAAACCGGTACATTTTTTATAGAATTGAAAGTTGGAACATTGAAGTATATCTACTTCCTAATAGTTTAGAGAAACTAATGTTATTATTAATAAGGTTGTAGATAAAACAAATATCGAAATATTTTCTTCTTGTTGATAAAGGATTTTAACGTAAATAAAGATTTCACGTTAAATAGATCATTAAAATTTTAAATAAAACATTCGAAAAACTTATATTCTACAACAAACTGTTGTTGGTGCAGAAGTAACTATTGTAATATTGAATGAAATTACTGTAATTCTATGTGTTATCAATTTTAACATTTAATTATAATCTAAGATTCTGAAATCCGAATAGTCATTGATTTTTAACAGGTAATCTTTAAATTATAATTTATATTCTAAGTTCTTATCCTTTTCATTCCTAATGATATTTTTTTCATATTGTTTTGTTTAATTTTTCAAATTATAATAGTAAAAATATATCTAATTAATCCAAGTAATTAATATAATTTGCCAAACAGCAAAACTAAAAATAAGCAGATAATTCTGCAAATTTTTCTTTTTCCTAAAAATTGTTAAAAATATTAAGTATAAATAATCCACCATTCATTTTGTACAATTATATCATTCTTTATTAATTATAAAACTTGTCGAAAGGAACAATAAGAACACCAAAATCTGATTCTAAAATTAAAATATTCTCATTTCATGATGTGATATCTATTTTTCTTACTACATAAGACTTTGATGGAAATGTATAAAGTTTAATAATTTTTTCGTCATCATCAAAATGAAAATCAAGTTCAATGTTGATGACTGCAGGTATTAAATTTGAAATAAGTACTAAAATATTTTATATTATAATTGTTTATATGGTTTTATTTATTTATATATTTTAGTTTCTAAACGGAGTGATGAAATCTATTGATTTTACAATGATATGTGTGTATTTTTTTATATACTTATTTTTTTTTTTTTTTTTTTTGTATCTAAGGACACCTATTTTGGTAATAAAAATGCTTCGATTTGTTTAACAGGAACTTTTCTGAAAGGAAAGTGAATTTAGATGGTACTATGGCTAGTCAAAAATCAGACTTTTTTAATACTTTTTGCAAAAATTGAAAAAAACGTTAAAAAATTACGAAAAAACGAGAAATTTTACGCAAAATCACGTTTTTACAAACTACATTTTTTTTAAAAATGCTCTAATTCAAAAACAAAAAACCGCAACAACTTGAAATTATCACTAAATCTTTTTATTGGTGGTCTTTATATATGGATGAGTTTTCAAAGTATTTTGACATATTTTGACTTATTTATAGATAATTTAAATTTTCGATTTTTGTAAATTTTTTTTTTTTAATATCTATAAAATTTTTTTGGTTGTCCAAAAACTCTTGAAAATGAATTAAAGGATTAAATATAAGTATTACTTGTAACTAAAAAATATCGGAGATGGTTTAGCTCAAATTTTTTTTATAAGCCCATAAAGTTCACATTTGTATAAAATATGTTAAAATCGTGATAATTTGCAAGTTATTTTGTAGTTGAAAATTCATAAAACTTTTTCTGTTTATACTTAAGATTCAAAATTTTAACACTAGGTTGTCCTTAAGATTACCTTCAAAAATATATAAAAAAAATTCTACCAGACTTAAGAGGAAAAATTTTATAACTGTTTAAAATTTAAATTTTTACGAAATTGCCTTATAATTTAATTTAAATATGAAATATTATATTATTATATACATATTTTAGACAAACATATTAACTCCGTTCAGAATCGTTATTCGTATACAATGATATCTATCATTGCATTCAAATTTAACAAATCCATTGTAATAATGACCTATCCTATAAACGAGTTACACTCCACCCCCAACTGTACAGCAAAGCGAGGCCCACCCTTTTTTTTTAAATTCTTTAACTCAAAAACAAAAAACCGCAACAACTTGAAATTTTTACCAACATTTTACATTGGCTTTTTCTATACATGGTTAAGTTTTGAAAGTGTTTTGACATTTTTACGTATATTTATGTCAAATCTTACAACACAACTGATATCTGCTATCTGCAGCCGTATAAGTATTGTTAATACTTAATTAATTTCCATTGGGCTTTGGTTTATTGATTATGAAGTTGTAATCATAAAAGTTTTCACTTCTTTCGTATCGTCTTAAGAACAAACAATTTTTTTTCAGACGGTTTTGTTTTTTCACCGTTTCCATCATTTATTCAAAAGCCGTATATCTTCATTCGAAAAACCACCCTGATCTTTTCCAAAAGACAGTACACACGTTTTAGATTCTGAACGGAGTGATGGTATCTATAGATATTTTTTTCTTTTTGTGTCTGTGGACTCCTTTTTTGGGCAGTAAAAAGGCTTCGATTTTCTTAAACAGCAACTTTTCTGAAAGGAAAGTGAATGTTGATGGTACTTGAGTAAGTCAAAAATCCAACTTTTTCAGAACTTTTTAAAAGCGTCAAAAAAAACGATAAAAAAAATTACAAAAAAACGGGAAATTTTACGCAAAACCACGTTTTGACAAAACACATTTTTTTAAAATGCTCTAACTCAAAAACGAAAAATCGCAAACACTTGTAAGTTTCACCAAATCTTTAAATTGGCTTTTCTATACATGGTTAAGTTTTCAAAGTATTTTGACATATTTTGACTTATTTATAGACAATTTAAATTTTCGATTTTTGTAATTTTTTTTTTTGAACATCTATAAAATTTAATTGGCTGACCGAAAAGTCTTGAAAATGTAATACAAGATTTATAATAAGTTAAACTTATCGTAACTAAAAAATATCGGAGATCCATATTCTCAAATTTTTTTTTATAAGCCCATAAAGCTCAAATTTGTATAAAATGTGTCAACATCATGATAATTTGCAAGTTATTGTGTAGTTGAATATTTATTAAAAATTTTCAGTTTATACTTAAGGATTAATTTAACATTGGGTTATCCATAAGTAATTCTTCAAAAAGCTATAAAACAATTTCTACTGGACTTTAAGAAAAAATTTTATGACCGTTTGAAATTTATATCTTTTCGAAATTGCATATTATTGCATTTCAATATTAATTTAAAATATTATATTATTATATATATTTTTTTTTTATCTATAGAAGTAATTTGATAAAACCACTGTAAAATACACCGTAAAATTATATAGGTAATAAATAAATGAGGGCTTTACGCCAGTGAATGCGATTGGCATCCACGTTAATGCGCATGCGCTGGGACTTGTAATTATCGCGAAATCATTATCATTATATCATATCACATAATCTCAACATATTTATCACATTATTTTATTATTCAAATTTAATTCAAATTTGTTTTATGTGTTTAAAAACCCCCGATTTGTTATGAAAAACCACGTCGGACTTTATACTTAAGGTTCAACATTTTAACACTAGGTTTTCCATAAGCTAATATTCACAAATATATAAAAAAATTTCTACCAAGTCCGGTAAGGAAAAAATTTTATGACCGTTTGAAATTTAAAATTTTACGAAATTGCATACTCTTACATTATTTTTCAATTTAAATATAAAATTCTATATTATTATATTACCATTTTAGACCAACATATTATCTCCGTTCAGAATCGTTATTCGTATACAATGATACCTACCATTGCATTCAAATTTAACAAATACATTGTCATAATGATCTATCCTATAAACGAGGTGCACTCCACCCCCGACTGTACAGCAGATTTTTTTTTGTGTGTATATATTCATTAAAAAAGATATTGATTTATTTTTATTTACTTTTTGGCTTTTACCTAATTGCAGTATTGTAATTCATTAAAATATGAGGTTATCGATATTTTTTTTATCTTTCAGTTAAAAGTTTAACTATATAAATAGAAAAAATGCTAGACATTTTATCCAAGAATTATCGTCTGGTTATTGAAAAATAGTTGACGGATAAATTGAAAAGTACCAGTTAGCGTTCAGTTAACATAATCGGATAAATCCAAATTGTCAAATCGCAGATAAATGTGATTGAAAACCCGGTCTTTAAAAACACATTGTTGATATATTTTCATATAGAACGCAGTCAAAGTGACAATGAATATTATTAGTAACTTTTGCAAGACAGACACGCACGATCGATCCCACAGCAAATTCGCGAAACTGAACTGTTTACGAGAGTCACTTACCTCCTCGGTAAGTCACATTTACATGGAGTACAATTTGTTATTTAATTAATATATTTGTTTCATTATTTAATAAAAACTATTATGTTGATTCTAAGTTTTAATTTTTATTTTTAGATTCTGAATGGAGTAATGGAATTTATTGATTTTACAATGATGTGTGTTTTTTTTTTTTTTGTCTGATGACAACTTTTTTTGCTGTAAAAATGCTTCGATTAGCTTAAACCGCAACTTTTCTGAAAGGAAAATGAATGTAGATGGTACTTGGGCTAGTCAAAAATAAAACTTTTTTAATACTTTTTGAAAAAATCGAAAAAAACGTTAAAAAAATTACGAAAAAATAGGAAATTTTACACAAAATCACGTTTTTACAAACTTCACTTATTTAAACACTCTAACTCAAAAACGAAAAACCGCAACAACTTGAAATTTTCATCAAATCTTTTTATTTGTTTTCTCTATACATGGTTAAGTTTTCAAATTATTTTGACATATTTTGACTTATTTAAAGACAATTTAAATTTTCGGTTTTTGAAAAATTTTTTTTTTTTTAAATATCAATAAAATTTTTTTGGCTAGCCGAAAACTCTCGAAAATTTAATTCAAGGTTTATAATAAGCATAATTTATCTTCACTAGAAAATATCGGTAATCGTTTCACTCAAATTTATTTATAAGCTCATAAAGCTCAAATTTGTATAAACTGTGTCAAAATCAAGATAATTTGCAAGTTATTTTGTAGATAAAAATTCATTAAATTTTTTCTGTTTATACTTAAGGTTCAAAATTTTGACACTAAATTGTCCATAAGCTAATCTTCAATAATTTATAAAAAAATGTCTACCGGACCAAAAGGAAAAAATTTTATGACCATTTGAAATTAAAACTTTTACGAAATTGCATAAAATAGCGATTTATGGTCAAACAATTTTAAATATTTGTTATAATTCAAAAAGTATAAGTCGTAGAAACTTTAAATTTTTACTAGTTGTTAAGATAGGCATTTTCTTTATGTCATATTTTTTTCAAAATATTATATTGATTTTTAAGTCACTTATAGGCATTTAAAAAATTCGAATTTTTTTTTATTTTTTTTTATAATCGGTGATAAAAAAAATTGACTTATACAAAATACTTGAAAACTTAATAGAACATTTCACACAAGTAGTTTTTATCGTCATTCAATAATCATCAAAATCCATTGGCACAATTTTTTTTTTATCAGCGTTTGAACAGCGAATATTGACATAAAATTACATCTAAAATATAATATAACATATAAAATTCTAGAATGACAAATCATATCGGTTTTTTTAAAAGTTTTTACAAAATACATTTTTTTAAAATACTCTAACTCAAAAACGAAAAACCACAATAACTTGAAATTTTCACCAAATTTTTATATTGATGTTCTCTATATATGATTAAGGTTTCAAAGTATTTTGACATATTTTGACTTATTTATAGATAATTTAAATTTTCGATTTTTGTAAGTTTTTTTTTTTAAATATCTATAAAATTTTTTTGGCTGTCCAAAAAATTTTGAAAATGTATTAAAGAATTAAATATAAGTAATACTAATTGTAACTAAAAAATATCGGAGATGGTTTCACTCAAATTTTTTTTATAAGCCCATAAAGTTCAAATTTGTATAAAATATATTAAAATCGCGATAATTTGCAAGTTATTTTGTAGATGAAAATTCATAAAATTTTTTCTGTTTATACTTAAGATTATAAATTTTATCACTAGGTTTTCCATTAGCTTACCTTCAAAAATATATAAAAAAAAATTCTACCAGACTGGAGAAGAAAAATTTTATGACAGTTTTAAATTTAAATTTTTAGGAAATTGCAGTATAATTCAATTTAAATATAAAATACTATATTATTATATACACATTTTAGACAAACATATTAATTCCGTTCAGAATCGTTATTCGTATACAATGATATCTATCATTGCATTCAAATTTAACAAATCCATTGTAATAATGACCTATCCTATAAACGAGTTCCACTCCACCCCCAACTGTACAGCAAAGCGAGGCCCACTCGTTCTTTTTTTAATTTAGATAGTCACCGCTCATTAGGGTTTGACATATGGCTGGCCTTGATGCATAAGTGCATACCCGTTGGTTTTGTTAAAGACTTTTTCAGCTATAAAACATAGTTGTGACACAAAATGCCAGTTTTTTCATGTTCCTTATTATTATTTTAACTTAAATAGGCATGGGTCACAAACTCACAAGAAATCAAACCTCGGGTTTTGACAGGGCCGTCCTTAGGATTTGAGAAGCCTAGGGCAAAAGTAATTTTAACACCTTTTAGGTATTATATTTTCTATCAATGAACATATTTAAATATACCCAAAGTATTTGGTAGGTTACAATTAACAGCCAAATTAATAAAAGACAGTAAAAATCATTTAATTTATCAAAAATTAATTTTTCTAGTGTTTATTTCTGCAAACTATTCAATAATATCGTTATAGTGTACATTTTCGCTCAATCACGTTCAATTTAAATAATCGTCAAATTAGAGAGTCGATCTTGCATCATGGTTATTCTTAAATAATTCTTAATAATTTTTAGTAAGCAGTTTTTTTTTATAACTCAAAGCCGTTTTCTCTAAAATTATTAAAAAAATCTTTAAGACCACTTAATAACTGAACAGCATTACTATTAGTTTCATTAGTTCACTCTCAAGACTTTTACCAACTCTATTAACAGCAGATAAAATCATATGAAAATTCATAATTTGCCGAAGACTAACTTTCACTTTTTATTTTAGGACTCTTTGTTAATTCACTGACTTTTACTAAATCATCGTGTACTTGACTAAAAATTTGAATAAAAAGTTTTTTGACGTTCATTTTGATGTTCTTTAGAAATCTTAAGTTTTCGTTTATCACCACCACTTTTAAATTGTTGATATTTATCATGTAATCGACCACTCATTTTAATTTTATTGTATTATTGTACTAATTTATCAAATGTCAACAGCCAACGAAAACACACTACAAAATAAAAACTACTACTAACAAATTCGGTTTACCAAATATTTGCTCAATAAATATTATTTAATTATATTATTATCAATGTTTTTCAGACGGTGACGTTTTAAATCTATTATTATATATTAGGTACTAATAACAATTCGATGAAAAAGAGGTTTTATGTTGAACCTACTTGGCTATTTTGATATTTACCAATTTTATAAAACATACAATTTAAATACTACGAAAATAAAAACATATTTAGTACATTTTCAAACGTTAGGCACCAAATTTAAGCAATAAGCGCGAGGCCCAAGGACTGAGCCCTGTTCACCCCCCCCCCTTAAGAATGGCCAAGGGTTTTGACTCATGTTTGTTTCTATAATACTACTCGTGTCCAAATAAAACAAATGTTATGGTTTTAGATTCTGAACGCAGTGATGGAATCTATTGATTCTACAATGATGTGTTTTCTTGTTTCTTTTCTTTTTTTTTTGTGACTGACGACACCTTTTTTGGCAGTAAAAATGCTTCGATTTTTTCAAAAAGCAACTATTCTGATAGGAAAGTGAATGTAAATGATACTTGGGCAAGTCAAAAATCCTACTTCTTCAATATTTGTTGAATGCGTCGAAAAAAACAATAAAAAAATTACAAAATAACGGGAAATTTTACGCAAAATTACGTTTTTACAAAATACATTTTTTAAAATGCTCTAACTCAAACACGAAAAATTGTAAACACTTGAAATTTTCACCAAATCTTAAAATTTAATTTTCCTTTACATAGTTAAGTTTTCAAAATATTTTGACTTTTTTTGACTTATTTATAGACAATTTAAATTTTCCATTTTTGTAAGTTTTTTTTTTATTTTGATGTATCTATAAAATTTATTTGGTTGTCCCAAAACTCTTGAAAAATTAATACAATATTCATTATAATGTAAACTTATAGTAACTACAAAATATTGTAGATAGTTTTACTCAAATTTTTTTTATAAACCCATAAATTTCAAATATGTATAAAATATGTTAAAATCGCAATGATTTGCAAGTTATTTTGTAGTTGAAAATTCATAAAATTTTTCCTATCTATATCTTAAGTTCAAAATTTTAATCTTAGGTCATCTATAAGCAAATCTTCATAAATCCATAAAAAAAATGTCTACCAGACTAAAGAGGAAAAATTTTATGACTGTTTTAAATTTAAATTTTTACGAAATTGCCTTATAATTCAATTTAAATATGAAATATTATATTATTATATACATTAGGGTGGTCCTTAGCTATAGAGGTCAATTTTTTTTTTTAAATTTGATGAGGAGTACCCCAAATTTTGTTCTATGTATTGAAAAAATAATTATGATAAAGTTTGGGCGTGATAAGTCTACCTCTTCCCGTGCCTCAAAGGGGTTGAAGTTTTACT
>JAIPRK010001878.1:0-38283 GCA_025469195.1 Chaitophorus viminalis
TAATCATTATATTATATATTATATTTTTTTAAATTAACAGGAAACCATCAACCTCACAACATATTTATAAGAAACTTTTATTTAGTAAAAATATATAGCTACAATAATAGTACTTTAAGTTTTTTGCATAATATCAATATTTAAGAGATTAGAGGTCAAAAACTAAAAACTTATAAAATTTCCTAAATCATTAACTTTGACCAGTTTTTTTTAAATTCACAGGACTCTATCAACTTTACAACATACTTATAAGAAACTTTTATTTAGTAAAAATATACAGCTACAAAAATAGTACTTTAAGTTTTTTGTGTAGTATCAATATTTAAGAGAGTGCACGCAAAAAATAGAAATTCATCCCCAATTAGTAAAACTTCAACACCTTTGAGGCACGGGAAGAGGTAGACTTATCACGCCCAAACTTTATCATAATTATTTTTCCAATACATAGAACAAAATTTGGGGTACTCCTCATCAAATTTAAAAAAAAAAATTGACCTCTATAGCTAAGGACCACCCTAATATATAATCATTATTACCATGGTAATTTATTTGTGATCTAGTATGTTTCCGTGAATCAAACTTAAAATGAGTTACTACAGCACAGTGGCGTAACCAGAACTTTTAATGCCCATGGAATTAACATAAATCTGGTTCATTTGGCAACCGAAATTTTTCCAATTTTCATTGCCAGTAAATATCTCAAATTTACAAGAAAAACCTTCATCATCACATAATATAAATAATTTGTAGTCTCACTTGTGTGGTTTGTCAGTAAGATATTGTTTTAAATAACTTCTAGCTTTTGTTGCACATAGCTGTTCGTCTACAGATAAATATTGATTACATTGAACATTTGAATATTTTGTATTTAAATGGTCTATAAGAGGTCTTATTTTATATAATCTATCATCATTAGGAATGTCTTTAGAGAGCATGTGTGATTGTTATTAAAATGTAGAAACTGACAAATAGTTTCATAGCGCCTTAGAGAAATAGCATCAGCTAGTGGCGTAACCAGAACTTTTAATGCCCGTGGCAAAATAGTCCAATCGGGCCCTTAGTTTTATGAATTTGGAAGGAGATATGATGAATAGCCTACAAAAAATAACCACCTACAAAATTCTACCCTTTAAGGTTACAAAAAAAAAAAAACATGTTTAGTAATGTATTTTTTTTTTAGTAAAATTATATTAAACATTTTTTGATTTGAACAATATATACAAGGCAATACAAAATTTCTTCTTTCTTGCTTTTGCTTCGGCATACATATCGATTAAGTCTTCAAAGTCTTAAGCAAAAAAAAATCTTCAACAATTCATTCAACTCCTTGAAAAGATTTATTTTGATTCGTACCTTTATATGAACAGCATGACAACATTTCTGGAGTGAATACTTCACTTTTTTCACTATCTACAGAACTAAGTTCAATACTTTGTTCATTATTAACCTCGTTATTAACACTTTTATTTTCCCGAGGAGTGGTACGAGAAAAAAAAAATACTAATTTTGGGCAATTTCAATAATTGTTTTTTCCGTCTTTTTCTTACACTTTTCATAGCCACTAGCAATAAGTTTTTTTTCGCCATAATTGATCACAATATATGAATACGAATCACTGATTCACAGCAGAATGCAAAAACAAAATCGGTCAACATTGACTATTAACAATATACAATATTATAAATGAATTAAAAGAACATCGAGTAACAACGACTAAATGATAATTATAAACAATAGTTTGAAATCTATAAAATTATTATTAATCCAATAAAATTGTATCTAATTTTTACTGATGCGTTCCCATCATTCGCAGTACTTGTCTTAAAAATTGTTTTAATTCATTGCGATTAATTCTCCATAATATAATAGCGCTTAAGATATAAGTTGTCACCATAAAATTGGTAGCTGTTGAAGTGCTACAAATAATATCAATTTTAAAGTTTCATTTAGTGCTTTTTATTAAGATTATTAAATTATATAAATTTAACTATACTTACAGCTTTTCTTTATTGAATATTTAAGTTACAGCATATAGGTAAGTAATTTATTTACTCCTAAACTTTTACTAATTTAAATAACGAGTCTCAGTAATTTGTGCCATTAATAAATAAATAAATATGTATTTTACGAGGCATATCCAGAAAATAAGAGTACTCAATTTTTGTATTTTTTTTTAAAAAAAATATATAAAAAAAAATAAAAAATAAAGGACATTGTAGGTATACATATTACTTATTTTTCAACATAGGTCACCTTTCCGTTCTATGAATTTCGTTAGTCGTGTGGCACAAGCTTTTTGATGCCTTCCTCTAGAACTCTCCCGCCAATTCCTTCGTCCGCTACAAGACCTCTTGTTACACATCCTAATCGGTTGAAATATTTTTCCACCCATGTCAGTCATCAGGAAGGTGAAAAGTTGAAAATATGAAGCCGCTAAATCAAAGGAGTATGCAGGGTGATTCAAAATGTCTCAACTAAATGAGTTCAAATGAGCATTGGTAGCATTCGACATGTGCAGGCAGGCGTTATCGTGCAACAAACACTCCATTCGTTAACATCCCCATTCGTTAGTTTTGAATTTTTGTAGGGTCTCATAGTATCGAGCTGCATTCATTGTCCTTTTAAAGGTGGAGATATGTTACCTATTTCACTCTTCCATACTGAAAATGTTGTTTACGGTTATTTAAAGTTTCTAAATTGAAGTAAGTAACCCGTTTTAGATTCTGAACGGAGTAATGGAATCTATTGGTTTTAGAATGATGTGATTTTTTTTGATTTTTTTTTTGTGTCTGAGGACACGATTTTTGGTAAAAAAATGCTTCGATGTTCTCAAACAGCAACTTTTCTGAAAGGAAAGTGAATGTAGATGGTACTTGGGCAAGTCAAAAATCCAACTTTTTTAATAATTTTTTAAAAAATCGAAAAAAACGATAAAAAAATTACGAAAAACGGGAAATTTTACGCACAATCACGTTTTTACAAAATAAATCTTTTTAAAATGCTCTAACTTAAAAACCAAAAACCGCAACAACTTGAAATTTTTACCAAATCTTTATATTGGGTTTCTTTATACATGGTTAAGTTTTCAAAGTATTTTGACATCTTTTGACTTATTTATAGACAATTTAAATTTTCGATTTTTATAAGTTTTTTTTTTTAAAATATCTATAAAATTTTTTTGGCTGTCCGAGAACTCTTGAAAACGTATTAAAGGATTCAAAAATATATAAAAAAAATTTCTACCGGGCTTTAAAGAAAAAATTTTATGACCGTTTGAATTTTAAATTTTTACAAAATTGCATTATAATTCAATTTAAATATAAAATACTATATTATTATATACACATTTTATACAAACATATTAACTCCGTTCAGAATCGTTATTCGTATACAATGATATCCATCATTGCATTCAAATTTAACAAATCCATTGTAATAATGACCTATCCTATAAACGAGGTGCACTCCACCCCCAACTGTATAGATAAGCGAGGCCCACTGGTGTTTTATTAAATTTAAAATAATATGGCACATATTAAAAACACAAACGCCTTCAAATATATCATGCATTATATTTACTGAATAATTTTAGAAACACGAAATGAATTGACTAATTTAAAAACAGAGTTTTCATGAACATCTGTTTGCTTGTAATCATTTATTTATGACATCTTCTTCATAATTGCGCTTATTACGTAAAGAATTAGCAACTTCAGTAACAAGGCTATTTGTATTATTTTTATTAGAATGATGAAATTGATAAAAAAAAGTAGCAGAAAACGATCTGGAGAAATCCAAAACTACTAACACCCAAATTTCCCCCCACAATTAATCCTAATGAAAAATATCTGTAACAAATTTCATATGTACATTGAAATTAATCATATAACATAGTAATTATAATAAGTTAACTAATTTAATTCAATTTCAGAATTTTGATTAGAACGTTTCTTCAATAGTTCTTTGCTATTCAAAAAAGTGATAAATTTTTTTATGAGTGTAGTAGATAAATTCGTTGATATATTACGTCGACATATTCGTTCACTATTTCATTCGGTCTGACAATCAGAAATATACTGCAGCAGTAGGTAAATTACAGTTGATAACTATATTACAGAAACCCATATGATAAAGCTTTAACCGTCTTTCTCTGGTTATAAATACTAAGTTTTCGAACAAATCATTTTCGAACACGTAACCCGACACCACTCGAGCAATAGGTAAAAAATAAATATTAAATAAGTATCCAAAATATTTTTATTATACTGTTGCGGGAATTTTAAGTTCAATCCAAAAGTGTGATTTTATAATAGTAATTACTATTCTTAAAGAGGTGTTGTGCATAATAAATGTGTTAAGCAATTCACTATAGAATGAAACATCAACTCTTGGTTTCTCTAAAAATGTAATTTTTGGTGTGATTAAAACGTTTGAAAGTCTAAGGTCTGAAGATGAATTTAAAAAATATGGGAAAAAAATAAAAATGTACGCTAAAGAAAATTACATATGATTACAAACTCCATTAACTGGTAAATAAGTTTTGTGTAATTTGTGAAGAAATTAATATTATAATAATTTGGTTTATGTTTATTTATTGTGGTACATGATAAATTCAGGATCAAAGCGTCGAAGAGTGTTAAATAAACTTCATGACTATGTGTTAACCACTACTACGTGCGCAGAAAATAATTCATATTCATCATTAGAAAATGAAGTAGAAAGTTATTGGAAAACTTCGACATATTTCGTTAAAATAGATAGTGTTTTTTCCTATCTTAAATATAGATTTTCTGATAAAAGCATGGCTAATTCTATTGACTCATTTTGTAAATTAGATACATCTGATTTAATGAAATTTATTGATCATTATAAGGGAATTTGGTAATATATATAAATAAATAATTTATATAATAGAATAATTAAAAATAATTAATTACTTGTAATAATTATAGAATATACTTCTCATTTCAAAGAGTAGCTTACATGCCACTTAATCTTTTGAGGAGTAAAAAAAAAAAGATTTTAATTTGAATGATGTCAAAGAATTTGTCGAAAAACAAACATATCCAAACCTTTTAAAATTGTTACAAGTGGCTTAATCTATTACCATAAGTTAAGTCACGTCAGTTATACCTCGGTCTGAATAGAACTTGTCAAAGACGCGTAGTACCGTAATCTTGCATGGCTACAGTAAGGTGTATTTTTTTTTATTTTTTATTAAGAATAAAGGCTTTAACAGCTGAGGTCATTAGCCTGTAAAGTTTAGAATGGTTGGATAGTAAAGAAGAGCTTAAATTTAGATATATGGATTATACATAGATAATTATTTTCTATAAGAGAAAGATAAGAGAGAAAAAAATATATATATATATATATAAATAATTAATTAATTAAAATAATAATTATAAATAAAAAAAATAACATGTTTATAAATTGATCATAGTAAGTTAGATAGTTTAGTGGCATTAAAAAAGTGGAAGATTGCATCGGTGTTGGTTTCCCCAATCGCTTCTTCTATGTTGGAGGGTTGGTTTAAGATGCTGCGTTCGTTGTTGTACTTGGCACAGTGGAGTGTAAGACGTTCAAATGTCAGTGGTAGGTCACAATGATGACAAGTTGGATGTTCTTCATGATTGAAAAGGTAAGAATGGGTGAGATGTGTATGTCCAATTCTAGCTCTTATGGTGACTACATCTACTTTTCGAGTTGTGTTGGTGGGAGATTGCCATTTCTGTATGGTTTTTTTATGCATCTTAATTTGTTGTAGGAGGTACGATTGCCACTGTTGATTGGAGATTAGGTTAGTTATTCTTGATATGTCATTATATGGCAGCGAATTTAGAACAATTGATTCAGCGGATGATATAGCTATTAGGTCGACTTCTTCGTTACATTTGATATCGGTGTGTGAAAGGACCCACATGAACTCTATGATGTTGTTCGAGTTAGCTATAGTGTTAATTATTTGTTGCGAGATTTCATTTGACGGATTGGAAGATAGTAGAGAAGTTAAGGCATTGAGAGAGTCACTTTTGATAAGGGCATTTTAGATGTAGGCGGATTCAACATAGATTATTGCTTCTCTGTTGGCAATTATTTTTGCCGTGAATATGCTGGCTTTAGTAGGTAATTTGTATTGTTTTTTTGTGGTTTCAGAAAAGAATGAGCAGCCTGTGCCTATAATATTTTTTGATTCGTCAGTGTAGATAAGATTGAAGTTGTGAAAATCTGAGGTATTTTTTTCATTAAAATTATAGGTAATAATGGAATGAGGATTGGAATTTTTGTTGAAATTTGATAGTTGGGTGTGTACTTGAGTAGAATGTGTCCAGAATGGAGTTATTAAAAAAGGAGATGAAGTTTCAATGTTGAGTTCGTAGTTGGATTCCTTGCATATGCGGGAGTATGTTTCCATTATTGTAGCCGGTTCTTTGAGTTTACTAATTTGGGTTGGAGACTTAAATAATTTGTATGTTGTTTGGTAAGGGTAACTAAGTTACTAAGTTTAATATATTATTATTTTTTCTGATTTGTAGTGGGGGTTCTCCTGAAATGTATATGTCGATAGGGCTGTACGAAAATCCCCAATAGCTAATCTGATTGCTTGGTTGTGGATTTGTTTGATGTTTGGTTTGGTTGAATTGTAAATAATGGACCCGTAATCTATTTTTGAAAGTATGACTGATTTGTAAATTAATAATAGGCTGTTTTTATTGGCTCCCCATGTGTGGTCAGAAGGATTTTAATGATTTTCATTTTGGTGTTACAGTTTATATTTAGTTTTTTGAGATGGGAAGTCCACGAAAATTTAGTGTCGAATATCATTCCGAGTAAACGGATATTGTCAATGTAAACTGTAGGAATATTATTAATGTGTATGTCATGAAGTGTGTTATTTTTCTTTTTGTTGAAAATTATGCTTTGTATTTTATGTGGAGAGAATTTGAAGCCAAAGTTTCGAACTCTGGCTTCATTGGACCATTGGTTAAGTGAGTTGATACTGTTTTGTAAGTGAGCTACAGTGGACCTAGTAGCAGTGCCGCTTCAATAAATATTACAATCATCAGTGAATAATTTGTATTTGACAGGTTTTTGTATGTTGCTAAATATATCATTTATTGCAACTAAAAATAATGTGACACAGATAATAAATTTGTCTTTATTGGGTTTTAAAATTGGTTTAATTATTGCTTGGCGCCATTTGTTGCAAAAGATTCCTTGGGTCCAAACATATGGTATGTCATCAGGTCCGGAACTTTTGCTAGTACATTTGTTTAATTCAGGGTATAGTTCTTTAATTA
The DNA here is from genome assembly GCA_025469195.1 of Chaitophorus viminalis. NCBI lineage: Eukaryota > Metazoa > Arthropoda > Insecta > Hemiptera > Aphididae > Chaitophorus > Chaitophorus viminalis. The sequence continues at coordinate 7,302 of JAIPRK010001878.1, forward strand.
TTAATGGAAGATTGTATTCATTGTTGTTGCTGCGTACGAATGTATTTATACTGAAAGTTTAATCTTTGGAGTTTTTGTAAATAGTAGTTATTATCAATGTTTGAATCACTGCTCTTAGTCATAAAATAATTTTACTTGATTAAAATTCGTTTTTACAGTGGAGAATTTTAGGTATTTGTTGGTATTTATTTCCTTTGAAAGCTTTTATTTTGTTCCAGATAGTTGTTGAATGGGTTTGGTTATTAATTGATGATGTAATACTCAAATTATTCAGCCAAACTCCCCAATCTAAACATTCTGAACCAATAAAGAGATGGAGGCTAAAAAACCCTAAATGGGACTTCATTTCTTCTTTAGTAGACCAAGCATTACAAAATCCTGAGACCAACGATGCACCTTTAGCACCCACACCACACAAAACATGAATAAAAACTAAATAGATAAGCTCATACTAACATTAACAAACTCCATCATTGGAGCAGTCAATCTTATAATAGAAAAATCAGACTGACGAGCCCACCACAAAATAGTCCCTTGGTGGAACGAAGAATGTAAATTAGCTATAAAAAAATTTAAGCTTTAAAGGCTCGGGCACACAGAACGCGGTCGTCGCGGCGATCTGATGACGGCACACAGGCAGTGATAATTTGTGAGCGGTCTGCTACAACAGTCATAATCTAGTGATCTAGTACACAGTTGCGTATATCTGTCCACTTTATTTAATTTTTAATAGTCGCCATTTCAGAAATTCTGACGAGGAATAACTACTTTTATTACTTGACCTTAAAAATTAAAGGAAAAAGCAAAAATAGGTACATGAAACCAATACAACCAGAGAACAGTTTGGTGAATACCATCGAAATACATCAAAATACAATTTTTTAAAATGCTCTAACTCAAAAACAAAAAAATCGTAAACACTTTAAATGTTCACCAAACCTTTAAATTAGCCTTTTCTATACATGATTAAGTATTCAAAGTATTTTGACTTGTATAAAATTTAATTGGCTGACCGCAAACTCTTGAAAATCTAATACAATGCTTACAATAAGTTAAACTTATCGTACCTAAAAAAATATCGGAGATTGTTTCGCTCAAATTTTTTTTATAAGCCCATAAAACTCAAATTGGTATAAAAGGTGTCGAAATCATGATAATTTGCAAGTTATTTTGTAGATAAAAATTCATAAAATTTTTTTTTTTATACTTAAGGTTCAAAATTTTAACACTAGTTTGTCCATAAGCTACTCTTCAAAAATCTTAAACAAAATTTCTACAGGACTTGGAGGAAAAAACTTTATGACTGTTTGAAATTTAAATTTTTACGAAATTGCATAATATAGCGATTTATCCTCAAACGATTTTAAATATTTGTTATAATTCAGAAAGTATAAGTCGCAGACACTTGAAATTTTTACCAGCTGTTATGATTGGCATTTCCTTTATGTCATATTCTTTTTCAAAATATTTTATTAATTTTTAAGTTACTTATAGGCATTTTAAATATTTGATTTTTCTACATTTTTTTTATAATCGTTGATAAAAAACATTTGGCTCGTATAAAATACTTGCAAATTTAATTGGAATTTTTACAGAAGTAGTTCTTACTGCCATATAAAAATTATTGAAATTTATAGGCACAATTTTTTTTATAAACGTTTGAAAAGTAAATAATGACATTATATTTTAATTTAAATATAACATACTATATTATAATATCCTAATCTAGACCAACATATTATCATCTCCGTTCAGAATCGTCATACGTATACAATGATACCTATTATTGCATTCAAATTTAACAAATCCATTGTAATTACCTATCCTATGAGCAAGGCTCACTCCAACCCCTACTGTACAGCAGAGCAAGGTCCATCCGGTTCTTTTTTTACTATATTTTTATAATTTACATGACTTGTGTCGAACAAGGATACATACTTTATAACTAGCTCGATGAGCATTTCAGTTCCTTCAGCCATTTTTAAAAATTTGGTATAATTAAATTAATTAAATTTAATTAATATACTTTATAAACTATAATTTTATAAATCCAAATCGACAGCTGCCCGCGCGTTATTTTGTAATTTTGTACAATTGTATCGCCTGTCGTCGCGATCTAAATTGATCTGCCGCGATAGAACGCTCTCTGTGTGACGGGGATAATACGATATTACGTATTACATCTTAACCGCCATACCGCCACGGGAAAATATCGCTGACAGCCGCGACAGACCGCGTTCTGTGTGTCCGGCCTTTACGCACACAACCGGTCGCGCACGGAGGCTTATCACCTCAGCCGACAACTGCCGTGGAACTCAACGCACCGCCATACATCGCACGAAAATGATAACACAAGACAACAATTAAACACGAACAACATGTACTGTGAACAATGTTTTTTTTTGGTTATGAGTTTGAAAAAATATTACTATCAAGTAAATTCTCTGAAGATAGCAAACAACAACTAAAATAAAGATGCATTAAGTTTTTACAAGTCCTATTAAAACAGTTGCAACAACGGATACCAAAGAACATCGATGTTTTAGAAAAAGTGAATTTAATTTCGATTAAAAATGCATTAGTGTATAAAAGATCCGCTTACTTCTTTAGCAGAATTATTTATGATAGATGGATGTACGATTGATAAAATTAATGTACAGTGGGCTAACATTGCTATGAAAATGGATCGAGAAGTCTAATACCATTTCAATTTTTGGGGTGAAGTTTTCAATCACATTGATGCAAGCGGTTTGAATCCATTTGCTGAAATTTCTTCTCTTCCAATAAGACTACTTGTACTACCTTGGTCCGATGCAAAGCCGCAGATGTCGAACGGTTGTTTAGACAGATGAACATTGTAAAAACTATACTTAGAAATAAAATGGGCCTTAAACTGTTAGATAGCATCCTAACAGTAAGGGTGGGTCCTAAAAGTAGTAAATTATGTTGTTCTGAATACTAGTTGCCTTCAGAAGTGTATGATGATCAAAATGTGAATGATACTAGTTCGACGTCGAATTAAGAAACCATAGGAATTATGGAATCAAATAATGAAGATAATAGAATCGATGACATTGGTTTATTGAAATTTATGTCTTTGTACATTTATGACACACAGAAACGAAAAAGCGATACAGAAACGCCCTGATTACCTGGAAACATTGAATCATGTATATGTTTTTGGCTGTATATGATTCAAATTTAAAGGGAGAATAGTAGGGGTGGGTGGACGAGAAAATGGGAGATGAGTGACCTAGATGTCTGTGTGTGGATAGGTGTATGTTACCTGCCCTGGTAACCAGGGTAACCGTAACTAGGTTTTAGTATAAATAGGCGATTTATCGTCTGACTATGTCGTTGGCTGCTAAACGTCTGAGAGCCTACCGAGAACAGCATAATAGCAGTCGTGTACCAATTACTCTATACACCTTATTATATTATAACAATGACAGCAAAGATATAAAATATAGTATTTCTTTGCAGACTTGTATGCAATATGATTCCCACCGTTCGTGTTATGTCTGCTTTGGCACACAGAATCGAAAACCGTCACGGAAAAACGTTACGGAAAAGCCGCGTCCTGAAACGTCTTGGTTACCTAAGTGAACCAACAACACGACCAATCATGGATAATATCCCCTATACAAGTGATATTTTAAAACGGTTAAAACACTATTTCGAACCCTTAATATATATTATTATTATTATTATACATACGGATACACTAAGCTCTGTGTTTTTTAAAGTAAAACGCATAAAATTATAGTGGAAGATTGTTTATTTTGTTCACATGATACTAAACACTAGTGCATTTTAAACACACAATTTGATTTTTATTTTTAATTTTAATTATTATTTTGTTTTATACAATTATACACTTAATGAAAAATATTGATGTTATTATTTATTTATGTACAGTTCTCTTTTATCAACCCACTTTGTTACATGTATGTTATTTTTTTATGCATGAACTGCTTCACTTTTTTTTTAAATTTTCAGCAGTTATACTGGGACTTTCATTTCTATTTTTCCAACTAAATGAGTTTTATTTTCATACATTACTCAGCTAGTTATACACTATTATAAAAGTTATCCATGGCCTTTCCCTAAATAGTTCCTCATTAGTTTATCCACAGTACCAAAAGTCACTCCTCTTGAATCTGTTACTGTACCTTTACTTTTATAAATAATCAAATCTAAAACGAACCCATCATCAGTTCAAAAAATTTTATTCCATATTTATTTGCTTTGATATACAGTCTAAAGCTTAACCTTCCTCTCCACAGAAACATAGATTCATATAATGACAAACATTCTTTAGGATAGTATTTAATTTAAATATTAGAAACTATAGGACCAACTATATTATTCATTTTGTGTAAACGATCAGACTTATCTGTTGTAAATGGATCATAAAAGTATAAGCATTTAAAAATGGTTTCATAATGATTTCGACTAAGAGTTTGGCCATAAATTGGATGATAATCAATTTCTGATTGTGACTAATATAAACGTATAGCAGGGAGTTTATGAATACTCATAAGTAAACAGACCAATAAACTTTTTCAATTCATATATGTCAATATTTTTCAAACAACTTAAATTTTATCGTTTCTTTACACCTTGAAATCTTAAAATGTTTGCTTTCAAATTTACCCAAGTCACTACAATATACAGAATATTATCAAAGTATAAAGAAAAATAATCATGAGGATTGTAAGGTACATTGCAATCCAGAATTACCAGTAAAATCAAATAACTTAGGTTTAGTATTTATATCTGAATTCCAATCATTATCTGTAATTTTAACGTCTGTATCCGAATCTTCGGTAAATTCAATATAATTATTGTAATTTGAATCTTTTTGGACATACTTATCAGAACTATAGTCTATAATCATCGTCAAACGAATTTGAACTAGACAAGTTAAGCAGATCTGAGATTTCATTAGCATTCATCGCAAAAAATGAAACTGTAATACGATATTTTAAAAAAAATCATATTTTATTTGTTTATATGTATTCATGTAACATAATATGTTATGATATTATAATATCAAAGAAACTTAATTGATTACCAATGTTATCAGACTTATATGCAAAGTTTGTACGATCCAGAAACCCAGGGTAATAACTTCAGTGGCGATTCGTGGCTTGGACGACAGGACGATCGCACCCCCTACTAAAATTAGTAAAAAGAAGAAAATTGTATATTTATAAATTTTTAAAAAATCAATTATTAAACTGCATTTTTCGAATATTATATCCTTTAAAGTTGTATACATATTTTACATTTTGCAAACATTAAATTTTTTTCCTCGGATACCAGGAATGTATGTGTACAGCACTGAGCACTAATCAATTTTTGCCATTTGGACGACCAGCAACGGTCATCCGAGTTTCAGAATACGTGCAATATAACTTATAAGTGATAGCTCGGCAATAGTGTACATAGCACATGCGGGTACGTTTAAACGGCGATGTTCATATATTTATAATACGGATTTTGGACGACCGGGTAACGTCATCCATACAGTTAATATTAGTTGATATTTATTTTTAAAATTATCTACGTATACTCTCTTCGCTTGTTATCGATTATTAATTTTGAACACATATTGAAGTAGGTACTATAATATATGATATGTGAAGTCTCATAATCGTGTACATTCTTATATCCGCAAATACGCAATACGCTTTTTGGACGAACAGAAGCATCGTCCGTGAATCGTGATATAAATTGTATTTTCATCTTTTAGTGCGGCCTGTGATTATTGATGTCAACCTCACTACGTCAGGCCTTTATTCATAACTCCATAAATTATATAATAATATATACAATAATTTACTTACGTATTATGTTTAAAATACTTTTACGAACAAGATATTAAGCATAAAAGTAATAATATGTGTATACTGTATTAACTATATTATGTATTATTTTTAAAGTCGCTCCTCCACCAACAGCACCCACGAGCCGCCACTGAATAGCTTGCATTCTATAATTTTTTGAATTAAATAAAACGCGATCTAGTGAATCTATTTAAAAAACAATGATACCTACCGAATGATAAAGAATAATGTGTTGATTAATAAATAAAGTCCTAATGAATATTTTTATTTTGAAGTCACACTGTAGCAATAACAATTATGCAACATGTTTAAAACAGCTTTTTTTCATAGTATTAATAACTTGTACAATTTTTTAAATATTTTTTTCAGGTTCTACTCCTTCAAATTACTTTAAAAACATTTAATTAAAAAAAAAAGTCGTGCATTTAAGGGTTAAGATTATGATAGTAAATTTTTTTTTTGTTTAATTTATGTGACTATGGTGAATCAACTATAACAGATGAGCTATAACAAACTATAATAAATTAAAAAAGAAAGTGATAAAATAAAAAGTAAATGAAGAGTAGATTAAAAAAACAAAAAGTTCCAAAAATAAAATAGAAATCAAGTATCTAACGTAAGATACTTGAAGATTCCATAATTTATTAATATTCATATAATACCTCTAATGTTTTTGGCATTTCTGCCGCAGCCGGTTCCGCCAGTTCCACCATCGCTGCCGGCGCCACCGACGACAAATACGCAGTTTTTAATTTTTCTGAAATTAAAATTTACATTACACTAAAAATTCTTCATTTATAGAAGAATATAATTCACTTACTTTTACAATGGGCCACGATGTGGCCCTATTTTCTATAATGACAACACTCTGAGAATAGTTACATATTAAATTGTATTTGAACAATATAATAATGTAATATATATTTCGCGTAAATTTATAAAATAGTCTTTTCCCCAGTCGACATCATGAAATACGAAATGTTTTTATTAGGATCCCATAAGGGGCTGTTGGATCTGGAATACAGGGACCCGTTGAAAATAATTTGCAATATTTAAAATTTGAATAGAAATACATATTTTATATTAAATAATAAAGTTTGTTATTAAAAATTATAAACATAAATTATGGTGTATATATAAATATCTAATATATATGCATTGGCTTTAATAATAAACTTCGATGATGTTATAATTGAGTTCAAAGCCCGTAAAATAAAAAAAAACTATAATAAATATAAATTTAAATAAAAAAGACAATAATTTATTGATTTTAATAATTTATGGTAAATAAATTGTGTAATTGAAAATTTTGTAAAGGACTCAGAAAACATTTAATACAAAAGTTTAGTATTTGATGAGAGAATACTGGTTATTATGTAAATATTAAAATTATAATGATATAATATTAAGACTAGTTTTGTTTGCTTAAATTTTTTTGTCCCCGACATCGTGATGTCCATGAAGTTGGCCCACTGATTATGGAAAATCAATTCCAATTTCACTCCAATATTTTGCGAGTAATTTGCTAGAATTTGCTAGTCCATTCCCAAAATTTGCTAGTCATTACTTCCCCTATGATTCCAGGGTGGGCAAACTTAAGGCAGCCCACCCACCAAATTCAAATCTGTCAAAAATACTACCAAAACCTTCATCTCGATTTGCTAGAATTTGCTAGTTCATTCCCTGAATTTGCTAGTCAACCATAGTTGAGATATAAGCTTTCAAAGTTATGAAATTGACCCGAGTTGAGCTTTTAAAATAGTACTCAAGGCTTTATCCAAATTATTATGTCCCTTTTATAACTTTGACAGGAACGCTGAGTCTTGCTTGTAATAACTATTTATAAATTGTTATTTATTTTTAAATGTAGGAAAAATATAATTTTATTTTTTTATTTATTTATTTTTATATTGACTAATCCATTTTAAGGCAAAGACAATATTTTTAAATAGATTGAAAATTAGTTTTTAGAAGTAGCAAATAAAACTATGTTGACAGATTTTTTGAAATTAAGGCCAGTATTTTACAAAAAAATATATTAATATTTCTATTCCATAATTTAGAATAATAAAATACATTCATTGCATCCCTGAGAATCTTAAATAAAAATAAAAAAAGAACCGGATGGGTCTTGCTCTGCCGTACAGTAGAGGGTGGAGTACACCTTATTCATAGGATAGGTCATTAAAATAGATTTGTCAAATTTGAGCGCAATGATAGGTATCATTGTATACGAATAACAAATCTAAATTGAGTTAATATGTTGGTCTAAAATGTGTATATAATAATATAGTATTTTATATTTAAATTGAATTATAATACAATTTCGTAAAAATTTAAAATTCAAACGGTCATAAAATTTTTTCTTTAAAGCCCGGTAGAAATTTTTTTTATATATTTTTGAAGATTAGCTTATGGACAACCTAGTGTTATAATTTTGAATCTTAAGTATAAACAGTAAATATCTTATGAATTTTCAATTACAAAATAACTTGCAAATTATCTTATATTATAAAAGCGGACGGGAACTTGTTTTGCTGTACAGACGTACAGTAGGAGTGAAGTTGATCTCTGTCATATACTCATATAGTAGCTTATAATAATGATATCTATCATTGCATTCAACTTTTATACATCCATTATTATGAGCTTCGGATACCGATGAAGGATCAGAAGATATATCTGTGGATAGGAAATTTTCTGATTTTGACATTACGTACGTACATAATTTAAAATACATAATTTTGAATAACCTTTTTTTTATTTTTATCTAAGATTCTCAGTGATACTAAGAATGTATTTTATTATTCTAATAAATTTATGGTATAGAAATATTAATATATTTATTTGTAAAATATTGGCCATAATATCAAAAAATCTGTCAACATTTTATTTATATATAATCATAATTAATGATGTATACATAAATATATAATATATATGCATTGTTTCCGCCACAAACAGGTTTTTGAATTTAATTTTAATCACGCCGGTGCTGCCCGGTCATTCGCGATGCGTTTGCATTACTCGCGTTGTGGAACGTTTCGTATCATGGGTGGTCGCGTCGCTGCTGGCGAATATTAGACAATGCACAAAATGCTCCTGCATGCTTTCTTATCGTCGTTATGCTCTTGGTCTTTGTGTGCCGTGTGGTGTGTGCAGGTTTTTATTATAGGTTGTTCATAACCTTCATTTTTGTATAAGGTAAAACGAACTTATTACTGTGTATCTTTTCTTTTTTATAAATTATAATTGAAGTTTATCGAATTATTTCGCCTTTTGTGTGTGAATTATTATGATATTCTAACTGAAGAAGAATTTCCATATAGATTTCGTCTATCAAATAAATGTGTTAAATACTTATTGAATTTATTAGAAGGAAAACTGGATACACCAACAAACAGGTAAACAATAACTTTTTAGGCAGTAGCATACCTTTTTACCTATGGGGTGATCCAAGGGTACTGGCCGTCCCTAGAACTAAACAATTTCAAATCGAACAAATGATCTGCCAATGAATAAAGTAGCAATAAGTATAAAAGGTACAAAATGTACCAAAGGGCGTAGAAGGGCTCATTAGAGATTCTGAGTAGACCAAAGTGTAATAATACGGCCATTTTAGAGAATAAGTTTTATTAGGAGCGATTCTTCATCTATAGAAAAATTCGCTTGCCTGTCCCGTTACGTTTTAATCGACCCTTTCAGCCCCAACGATTGAAATTCATTAAAATTAATTTTTTTTTGTAATATATCTATATAGGACTCAAATAAGAGATAAAAAATGTTTAATTTCATATATAATTACATATATTTTCATTGGTACTATAAGGATATATATATTACACTTCAAAATTTAACCAAAGTATTTATTTGAAATAAAACATAACATAATTATCAACTTTTAAAAAATATTAAATAAATATACAAAAACATAACTATAAATAAAAAAATAATTGAAGATTCTTTGTATTACATTGATTATTATAGGAACATAAGTTCAAAAAATTAATACTTAAAGTTATATTATGTAAAAGAGTTAAAAAAAATAAAATAAATTGTCTGCCTCAAATTGTCCATACTCTGAACTTTTTAGATTAAAACAAAATAAAATAAAAAAAATGCATAATTGTATTAAATATTATAGATAAAAATATTAATTTATAGATTTAAATTTTCCATAACATAGAGATAAAATCATTTTTGATGAAAATATTTAAAACAATTACAAGATCCTGAGTAGCATAATGCTAATTTGCATTTACTGCACCAAGTCCTGGAATAAGCGCTTGATACAATATTTACACCTCTGTTTATTGTTGATATTCTCAGGCCAATGTTCATAACAATCAAAACGAATATCATTTACAGGTCTTTTACTGATTTTTTACTTTTTTTGTGTCGGTGTTGTAGAATTTGAAGAACTTGGCTGTAAAATGGGCTACTTTGATAATTTTTTCAACTTTTTGTTACTTGTTTTAAGTATATTTTTTAAACTAACACTTATAAGTTTGTCTAAACAGTGTTTGAGGCTCATTTACATATTTATCTTGAAGTAGATGTTTGTTTTTTGATTTGTAGTGGATTAATTAATTTAATATAAATTTTCCTAATTCACTATCAATGTTTTACAGCAAGTGGGGTAACTTTAATAGTGATTTTTTTTCATTTGATGTAATAGTAGTCAGCCAACTAAATCAAAGATGCCCCTCGTTTTTTTCTAAGAGTTTTATTTTATTAGTTATAACCCAAAATGTTGTGTGGGGTAACTTTGATATACCAATTATATAGGGAAATAATTATACAACTTTTTATTACAATGCAAATATCATACTTTTAATATAAGATAAATTATAATAAACAATAAAAACATCTTTTATAATAATATATGACAACGAATAAAAGTAGCCAGAAGCAAACCAATTAAAACAATATAATGAATATTAATACAACAAAATCAATCAAATTTTGATTTTAAAATTTTGATAATAAAATAGTTGAATAACAATACAAAATAAATCATACCTTTGATAAAACATTATAATAAATATTAATAAAACAAAATCAATCACACTTTTGATTTTAAAATGTTGATAATAAAATAAGTACTTAACAATAATGACGCGGTGCGTTATCTCTCCTCAGCCGTACAACCGGATCGTTCATCTAAATAGGTGTAAAATTGCGAGAGAAAGATAACGTGCGGTGGCCCATTGGTTACGTGTCGACTTTCGGCACGTGTGGTCGCGTGTTCAAACCTGTACCGTCGGTTAATTTTTAACTCGCAATTTTACATATATGACACCCCCCTATATCCACCACGTGGGGCTGTTTCAATAAAAAGTTTATTATACTTTTGATAAAACAATATAATAAATACTAATAATACAAACAAAATAGGTAGTAATTTTTTCCTTAATAATTTTATTAACAGTTTGTAGGAACATTTGTTAAATTTTTACTCAGTCTTATTCAGGCTTCTTTAATATCAATAGAATGTGAAAACTTGTATCTGACTCTATTACCACTTGTCTTAATTTTTGGAGTATTTAGAAGCGCAATAATATCTTGTAAATCAACTGTAAATAAATCATTTTCTACAAGTTTAAATGATTGTCGTGTGGTGTCGATTGCCTTTAGCCCATTTACTCTGTACCCATTACTTAACTTGTCTTGGATAATAGCTGCATAAATTAAGTTAGTTGATTTTCTTTTCCCAGATTGCATCTTAACCAACACAAAAGATCCTATAGCTATATTTTCATCACTAGGCTCTGTATACTCAGGTAGGTCATCCTCCTCATTTACAATGTGATCGGATTCATGATCTGATGTCAGGGGGGTCATAACTGTATCTTCGACATTTATATCATCATTGTCATCATTATCTACATTTTCTAACCCAATTAAAGCTGTAGTTATACTAGTGCCAGGGGGTACATATAATTTTTTCCTTCTTTTTTTTGCATTGTTATCAGAATAACCATAACGTTGAGACTTTAAATAATCAGTTAAAGTGTCATTTAGAACTTCACTATTACCAATTGGTAATTTTGACAAAACTTGTTCTATACATAATGGATAAATACTCGTGGATTTAAAGGCAGACACCAAGTTTTTAGAAACACAATTTTTTTCACCATAATTATCCATTGTTTCTAGAATAATTTTTAGAATATTTGGAAAAGAAGCTTTCGGAATTGCTTTGATTCTGGTATTTTGTCTCTTCCATTTGTCTAATGTACAACGCCAAGCTTGTTTGAGTGGTCGAAAGAAACCAACATCCAACGGTTGAGTGAGATGAGTCGAATTTGTAGGGAGGCAAACAAAACTAATTTGACTCTTCTCACATTCAATTATTTCTTCTTGCTGAATATGAGAAGATAAATTATCCCCTATTAACACTTTCTTACCAGGTAATCATTTTGCATGGGGTAAAAAACTAAGGAAAAATCAGTCTTGAAAAGTAAGCCCATCAATCCAACCATGTGGTGTACGGTTTTACCTTGAACTTCTGGCACAACAAGGCTGGTCGCAACAAGGGAAACTTTTGGGTCCATTCTCTGTCCAAGATTGCCAAATTTCGTTAACCTTATAAATAATATATGGAGGTAATAAGGTTCTACTCGCAGAACCACAAATCATCGATGTAGCTGTCTTACTATGGTATTGTACTCTTTCTGGATATTTGGTGCCTCGAGCGAAAATAAGTTTTTTTTTCCGGGGTCGTCCTGAAGGTTACTTTTATCGTAATTAAATATGTTTTTTGGGGGAATATCAACCAACACACCCTGCAAATTATCAAAATATTCAGTAATGATGGTGGGTGAAACTTCAGCCCTACATTTTGAAATGGATGTTGCTATTCTTTGAGTGACCACATTCTTGTGGCGTTTCATTATACTTCTGACCCAATCAGGGCCAGGAAGATTGTTGGGGAATTTGGCCACACTGATACCTTTCCGATCAAGGTAGGCTTTTGCAACATATCTAATTCAAATATAAATTATAATTGATCAAATATCAAAACATGTTGTTAAAAATATAATTTTTAGGTAAAGCATATTAAGTTATTAACCTTAGGTCTGTAAGAGTCATTAGAAACCCCCATCTTCCACATTTCGTCACCGATTTTAATAAAAGAATTTCGTCATCGGTGGGGGGAGCCCCATGCACATTGAAATGCTTGCCATTCTATGTATTGTGTAAAGTACCATATGAAACTTTATATCTAACAACAAAAATATTAGGTAATTAAATTTGGTATTAATAAGGTAGGTACCATGTACCTATTAAAATAAAAAATTGCCATTATACTTTTTACTGGCTGCAAGCAAGGACATTTCCCCATCAACCACTTTGGTTAATGCCTCGTTTAAGACGTCATCACTATAATTTTTGTAAGGTCTTTTTCCGACCGTCTTATGATATGTTTGAACTACTAAATTAATGTTAAACAATTAATTAAGTATTAAAACATAATATGTACCCATCAAAGTTTCCTCCAATAAATTATCAATGTTACCCCGTGCATAAAATTTAGCATTTACAAATAAAATATTTAACTACCATAAATAGATTCAGGTGTACCTAACAAAAAGTTAGAAACATTTTTGATTATAATGCAATTGATAGGTACTTACTTTGCAATCGTATTTTGTGACACCTTGGTTTTCACTCGACGATTGACAAGCACTTTTAAAAAATGATAACAATGTCATTGTATGTTGAGCAAATATGCGGAAAACTAATTTGAGGTTAGAACTATCACTACTATCTTATGGAAAAATAACGACGCGCACATTGTCAGGGTGACCATAATTACAATACAATTTACAAAAAAAAAACACAAAAGATCAAAGTTACCTCATTTTACTTTGTTTTTTCCTGACTAGATTAATGCATGTGCAATTTCTGATTTAAAGTTTACCAAGGAATTATAATTTTGATACCTAGTTGCTTACAATGGTGACGGTATAAAATCCAATTATTAACGACAGCCATATCGATTAAGTGAAAAATTATTCTTAAATAAAAACATTTGCTTCTTATATCAATTCGATATATTTCAACTAACATGTCATGTAGGTCTACACCTCCCATGAATGAGTTAAACTTTTTTACAACAGCAGGCCTTTGAACAGGAATTTTTATTTTATATGTACTGGACCTACGTTGAACTTCATCCGTAGGTTCAGGGCCAATATAGTTAGAAAGTAAGTGTACAAATTTATTGTCGAACCATTTACAACCACCAATGCCACTATTAGTATCAATTTTACTATCATATGTGCCTCTTCCTTTTTTTTTAATTCTTTATCACTCTGGAATTGACATTCTGTTTATTCTTACAGTTCCATTAGCCAATATCCCAAATTCTTTTAAATTGCACATCATTTGATATGACGTAAACCAGTTGTCAAAACAAAGTTTATAATTCTTATTCCTTGATATAATATCACACAGTCTAATAATTATTTCACCACTTAATCCCAGAGCAGATTTTGATTTTATTGTTCCTTTTCAAATATAAAATTCGAAATCATGAACGAATCCGCTTTTATACCCCATTTGTGAGGCTTTGCTTTGTGATACTGTTTCATAGTACTCCGGCTTATAAATGGTATAATAATTTCATCTACATATAAATGTTCCTCTAGGTCAATTAATTTAAAATTATTTTTTATTGAATCTATTAATGGTCGGACTTTAAAAAGCTTATCATGTAATGGATTATTTGAAGGCAAACAGAGAGTATTATCCACAATATGGATATTAGATCGAAGTTTATCAAACCTATTTCGATTCATATTATCAGCTACAATAGGTTGTCTTAAATATTGATCTTGAACATCTTATAGGATGAAACTTTTATAATATACATCATTAAGTGAATACCTATGAATTGCTCAATTTCTGTTTCATTAGTATTTACAGAAACTCCAGATTTTTTGGTCGAGTAAAGATAATTTTGATATGATATATTTTTTATCATATCAGAGTCAATAAATTTTTTGAAATAATCAAGAGGAGAAAATGGTAATTTTGCTGGTGGTGGTATAAACTGAATATCACCAAAATAATTTTGATTTTCCCACGTACCACTTATCCAATTAGGTCCCATTGGAATATAATTGTCTAAACATCTTCATGAAGATCATCAGCCCCATTGTAATTATTCTGATTAACCTGGTCATTTAAAATGAGTGTTGAATCTTCTCCATTTAAAGGAATTATTTGTTCCTAAATCAATCACAATTTATGAATAATAATTCAGATGAACATAAAATTTACTAAATTATTTAATTCAACATCGTTTTGTTGGTTTTGTTGTACAAAATTGTTCATGTCACTGATAGCATTCCAGATATCAATATCTTCCATTATCTGACTCTTCCAATTCTTCAATGTCTGATAAATCTCCACACAGTATATTTGCAATTTGATCATAATTGAGAGCCATAATAAGACTGATTAACTATTATTATATTAAAAATTAGTTCTTGAATTAAAAAAATATACAATTATAAGTGTCAACAAGATGCACACATTTTGTAATTATTATAACATAAACATATATTCTATAAATTCCCAATGATGCCATATGGAATCACCATATATGTGACATTGTAACGTCTAACTTGAATCAAATATTATAAAATGAAATAGGTATTTACATAGATGAATGTATTTTATTTCATAAATTATTTATTAAATAGCAATAATTATAAATTTACTTACCTAAATTAAATAACATTTAACACGAATGATGAAAATAGTTGAGTGTCGCAAATTACAAAAACATAATCTATGATAACTTGATAAATAATGAATTTGGCGCGAAAATCTATAACTATGATAAGAATAATCACATGTTTTTTCAATAACACGAGATATGAACTGTTAACGATCAACAATAATCATAAGAATGATGATGATGATGATGATGATGATGATGATATAATAATAATAATAATAATAATAATAATGATAATGATAATGATAATGATAATAATCGTAAGAATGATAAAAACTATGATGCCATTAGGCATCACGGGGGCTGTTATTTATACTTTTTAAATAATAACAAATATTTAAACTCGTTTGAGAATAAATTGTTACTTTATGCAATTTTGTAAAAATTTAAATTTCAAACGGTCTTAAAATTTTTTTCTTAAAGTCCGGTAGAAATTTTTTTATAGTTTTTTGAAGAGTTACTTATAGATAACCTAGTGTTTTTAATCCTTAAGTATAAACAAAATATATTTTATGAATATAAAATAACAAAATAACTTGCAAATTATCGTGATTTTGACACATTTTTTACAAATGTGAACTTTATGGGCTTATAAAAAAAATTGTGTTAAGTGATTTCCAATTTTTTTTGGTGTCCGTAAGTATAACTTATATATTAT
Source organism: Chaitophorus viminalis (assembly GCA_025469195.1). Classification (NCBI taxonomy): domain Eukaryota; kingdom Metazoa; phylum Arthropoda; class Insecta; order Hemiptera; family Aphididae; genus Chaitophorus; species Chaitophorus viminalis. The sequence continues at coordinate 23,566 of JAIPRK010001878.1, forward strand.
AATGAAAATTGTATTCAATTTTCAAGAAATTTTCGGTCAGCCAAATTTTTTTTATAGTTATTTCAAAAGAAAAACTTTGTAAATAAGTCAAAAAATTTCAAAATACTTCAAATACATTACCATGAATAGGAAACGCTAATTTAAATTTTTGATGATAATTTCAAGTGTATGCGGTTTTTCGTTTTTGTGTTGGAGCATTTAAAAAAAAAAGTTTGTTTGTCAAAACGTGGTTTTGCGTAAAAATTGCTGTTTTTTCGTAATTTCTTTATTGTTTTTTTGGATGTTTTAAAAAGTATAGAAGTAGTGTTACCTTTGACGCGCCCAAGTACCATCTACATTCACATTCCTTTCAGAAGAGTTGCTGTTTAAGAAAATCGAAGAATTTTTACTGTCCCAAAACGTGATGACAGACACAAAAATAAAAAATAAATCAATGCACGAGTAAAATCACTCTGTTCAGAATCTAAAATTATTAATATAGATATAATTTACAAATATTTACCTGATTTAATGCACGATTCCATAACATTACTGCATTATTATTTTCGTTCTGTTGCTTAATTTTTTTTTTTGTATGCTTATCCCAATCTCTCATACAAATACGTTTTGACATTATTAAGAAAATTAATAAACTTTCCAACAATTTTTATATTAGAAAAGATTTCAAAATACAAAAAACAAACCGTGAAACAATTAATTCGTACACGGTACACTAGGTATTACACAAAATATCTATTTCTCAAGGAAAACTACGGAAAGATAATAATACACAGTTATCAACAAATTCTGTGGCGTACTAAAGGGGGAGGAGGATAACCCCCCCCCCCGAATTTTTTGGATGATTTAATTTATTATGAGAAAATTAAATTATTTGTATTGTACTTAAGTATAACAAATTATCCATTATAATAAAAAAAGCGTACATTTTAAAATACCTTTGTAATATTGTTCTATGTAATTCTTATTACAAATATTAAATAGTACAGCTTACATTATCTAGTATTATCTAGTATCTAGTAAGTGGGTATATACGGGAATATGAGTATTTCCATGAAGATATTGTAGATATGGATATGGACGATCGGTGTAATTATTAAGGTGCGTACACATGAAAGCATATTTGTGCATAGCACATAGTGAGCATGCGAGCATTTGGATGAATTTCCATCGTTTGTGTGTACAGAATGTGCTACACATACCATGCGTCGAACAATAAAGGTCCGGTCAAACCGAAAGCGGACTGTCCGTGTGGCCAGGCAATAGAAGTCAATGGTACATAATATTATAAAACATCTTACGATCTTATATTTATATTGTATTTATTATAATATTTATATTTCATATTAAAATAATAATTAAAAATATAATAGCGTATGCAACTTACTTGTTAGATTAAGTTTATGTGCAATATCTGTCCATTTTTCTGTTTTTTTTTTTTAACTGAATCTTTATAATATGGATGACTCGTATCATACAAATAAACACACTCTCACTCAAGATCAATCAATCGTTATGTTTCAGTGCTCAGTTTTAAATAGTGCTTAATTTTAATTTATAGCTTATACTCAATACTATATATTTTCTTCATTTCTTGTATCATGTAATAATTATTAATGATAGCAACACAATTTGGTGGTTCAATACAATTATTATCTGTTTATTAATATACACAATGAGATTTATTTGTAAGCTAACACTATATTTTTTTATAGTTTATATCACATAAGTGATTTGACAGAGTAAAGGTACATTTAACAGGGAACGAATCGGTTTATTTGTTTATGTATTCGCTTGACTCACGGTTCTCCTTTGAGGTTGGGTCCCGAAGTAATTGATTGGTGGTCCGTCAGATGAGGTGGTGAAAGGCAGAGTGTTAGGGAAATTGCTCGTCTACGACACTAACGGACTAATAATGAAATAATAATAATAATGGGTCGGACGGTGGCGACCGTGATATAACGGCGATGGCGGCGGCGGCGGGACCACTCGTACCGGCTCGTTTTACCTGGGTTTTAGACCAGGCCCGAGTACGATGAAGGGAACGGCGGCGGCGGCGGAAAACGACGGCGTTGATACAACGGCGGCGGCGGCGGTTACACTCGTACCGACTCGTTTGACTTGGGTTTTAGACCAGGCCCGAGTACAATAGAGGGAACGGCGGCGGCAGAAAACGACGGCGGTTGTACAACGATGAATGACGATGATGATGCCGATCTTTCTGACTGTTTGACCTGGTAGGTTACACCATATCCAGTCACAGAAATAAAGGCATATCCAACTAGCACTGTTTCGCTATATCTTTCGAGTGCTGTTCACGGGACTCTTCATTAACTATTTTCCTTACCGCCGTGAACAGAAATGTTGATTTTGGGCTTCTTCTTTCGGTGGTGTTCGGCGGTTAGATTGGTTACTGTTAACGCATATTCGTTGTAGTCAGTTCTCGGACGGTGTGTGTCGTATTTCCTCACTGATATAGATTTGTTTAAGTAATGTAATGTTTTGAATCTATGTTAACATGTTTCGGTGCAAAACATGTTGCCTGGCGCGCACTATCTGTTGGGTATGTTTGGCGTTCATTGCCAGACATACCCAACCACTATTCTTGTTTTAGTCGATCAACAGCGCGTCGGTATGCGTGCACACACGGGTGTATGCACCACTGTGCGCGCTAGTAATGAAATGGGCACATCCTGTCTCGTTACAATCAAAACAAGTTATTTTGATGTTGTTATTCGTTAGTAAATTTTCTAGAATTTTCCAAGTTATTCTAGAAGTGTTGATATGTGTAGAATATCCAGTATATTGTCTACTATAGTTTAACTAGAGATTTCTAAGAATTTTGGTTCTAATAATATTATAGATGAATAGTATAGTATAGTAATTATTATTATTATTAGTACTGTTGGAGTATTATAGTAGTAATATTATATTGTAAATCTATATTTAAAATATAATATATTTATTTTCTATTCTATTTCTATTTTTTTTTATGAACACATTTTATTTATGTCTGCCCCGAACTTTGTGAAAAATACAACCACCCCTTTATTCGCAGCGGACTTTACTAGTCCGTCGCGGTAGGCCGCTGTCTGTTTAATCATAATGATGCATTTAAATGGAGTACACAGTTCACGGCGGACCGGCGACCTATTCAGCGAACGTTGACGAACGGGTTCGAACGCTCACGAGCATTCGTCACTTTTGTTCGCTCGTGTGTACGCGCCTTTATGACAATATTTTGTCGTCGCCGTAAAACGTATTTTATTTTGTGCGATTAATCACCTAGGTATATTGAGTGTTGGCCACTTTTATTTATTATCTATAATCGACAATCGTTAACGTCGTTTTCATGTATTATCGAGACAGTTGTACATACACATTATCTTATCAACCATTGAACTATATTAAACTTAGTTACCAACGAAACTACAATTGCATACGAACATTACGAACTATTGTACCTATATCTGTATTAAAAAGTTCAAGTATATTGCAATATAGTATATTTACAATGGATAAGTGAATATTTTTTTATTTTGAATTTTACAATCTGTTCAAAATAGATACAATAAGCATAAGTGATACAGAGATTTTACATTACTATATAACATTTTAAGTTAAATGAATTACCCGTTTTCCTTAAATCTGTCACTCAGAGCAATAGCTCTCTGTAGTTAGCTTTCCTTAAATATGGCTCTGAATCCCTGATTATTATTATAACATTAAGATTTTTTTTATAGCTGAAAAATGCAAGTCAGACAAAGAGAAAAAAGAGATTACACAAGCAATATGGTACAAATAATGCAAGAAAATGCATCTATGAGAAGGAGAGGCAAGAAAGAAAGTAATTTGCTGCAGGTTATGATGAAGTTGATATGTTTTATTTAAGGGCTAAGATAGCGAAGTGTCTTCCTAGATCTAAAGGAGCCCAGCTTTGTATGGGCATATGCAAAAAGGTATCAGAAGCGGAGTTGGCTTATTTGTCGGAGTTGGAAGCATCTGATCCTCAATATTTGGGTACACACCAAGGACAATTAATAACACACCGAACAATACTTTCAAACAATCAAAGCATTCCAAACTGGCCAGCATTTCTTCAACATCAGTTGGAGCCGTTATAAATATATTTTTATGTGTTTGTAACATTTTTAATTCAAAAAAGCTATTTTACATTTATTTTATTCTACTTTAAAAGGTTCTTTTTATAATTTTTATTCGTATTATGAATACAATAAATAATAATAATAATAATAATTGTTGAATAATCAGCTATAATTTTTAATATTAAAATATAAATTTTAGTTTATATTATGTTTTTAAAATCTCTACTGTTAAGATAATAGCTATATAATATATATGACATATTTATATAATATTTAATGCATTTGTGTAATTACTTTAAAACCATACTAATTTTTTCAATAACAAAATTATAACTTCCATTTTCTATTATAATATCTGATATCCTAATATGAATATCTTATTATAAACTAGTATTTATTTACTTACTTCAAGCATACAGCTAGTCTTTAATCGGTTAGAATTGCAGCACGAAAATGAGTGTTCTCTTTTTTATTTCATCTTTAATCAAATTGTGTAAATAATTGAACTTTTCATATGACATTCGGAAATATTGATAAAACATTTCAGGATCATTCATCAAATATGGAAATAAGGTCCTAAATACTCTCTTTTCATCTCTTTACATGTTAATAGGATGAACCTAAAATCTGTGAGACTGTGACTGCTATTGGTCTGATTTAAAACATGTATTGCCACAGCCATTTCTTCTACCTCTTCTTTCCAATCACTGTCAGATGATGAAATTGTGGAATGTTAAAATCCATTGTTATGTACAAAATAATCACTGCTTAGTTTACTCAATTTGAAAAACAAAACAATACTGAAAATAATACTACTTATATCTTGTTCTGATGTCTAAAATGAGTTTTAAATAGAGCCCTTCTTTCTTCCCTAAAAATTAAAGTATAGTAATTAGGTGTCATTAAAATAATTAAAAATATAATTTATTTAGGTACTTACTTTCAATATTTTGATACTTTCTCAATAAATCACTAGCTTTTGAGCTTCGCTTTACAAACTTGACTATTTCTCTGACTTTGAATACCAACACAGGAATACCACCAGATTTAACATTGATTTCTTTGTCAATTTCTTGTATTTTTCAATTCCTTTTTCAACCACTAGATTGATTGTGTGAGTAACTTAAGTTACATGTTTATCGCCTGTATACTGGTCTATAATAGCTTTTTTTATACTAGCACCGCTATCAGTAACAACCGCAACAACATTGGTTTTTTCCAATCCCCAGTCAGCCAATGTGTTTACCAAAATCGTTCCAATGTACTCTGCAGTATGACTTTGCGTTAGTTCCATCGTACCAATAGTTCATAGTTTATGGGGAAAACGTAGCCAGCAGAATTCGCGGTGCGAACCAAAATTTGCGAGCTATATCTTACCAAAAATCGCATAGATAATATACTTTTCCAGTTAGAAATGGGCGCTTTTGCGGTATCTGAAGAGGAAACATATGGTGCAAGACAACATGTGTATCAATTTCCATATGATATCAATAACGGATACTATCCAGAAATGAATACTTCGCAAGCAACACCTACGCATTCTTCAGATGATCAGATATCAGTGTGTATAACATCCTCAACTCCCTACCCGTCAAGGTCATCTGTGTAAAGTCAGCCAATGCATTCTTCCCATACACAACAGCAAAATCAGTCAACACCAATGCAGAATCAACCGCAAACTCAGACACAGATAATTTGGCAACCACCAGAATCTCAACAGCCTCAATCACAAATTGCGTTTCCACAACAAAGTAGTGACATTGCAGAACTTAATGAATATCTTGTCCGCAGAGCCAATTCTAGATGAAATCATATTAGTAAAGATTCTACTTTTAAGTAGTATAGGTACATATATTTCTTTAATAAATTAATTTATTTGGTTTTTCCTTTTTCTAAATAAACAATAACTATGTAAAAACATATATTACTTTTTTAATTATTATTATTAGTTTCTAATTATCTATTTACTTGAAAATATCCTTTTAGAACTTCGAAGATTGCTTCGCATACTTCAGGTACAATTGTAGAAATTGATTGCTTCGATATCTTAAACAGGTATATGAGACTAGTAAATGAATCTCCTGTGGCTAAATATCGTTAAGTAACCACTAATCTTATTGATAACGGAATAGCGGCACGGTAGTTTGTATTTTTTTTTCGCGATCTTGGAAGCTACCAAACGGAGAAGTTCTTCAAAATCAAATTTAGTTAGTCTAACGAAATTGCGGAATGAACTGCCGTCATTTAAAAGTAATTCAGATATTAAGTTGTCACCATTGCTTATACCATTTTTTAAAAATTTTCTCTGCCACCATTTTCTTTTTCTTGCTTTACTATGTGTAGCTATGATGATGAATGCAGCACTAGCACCAGTAGTAGCAGTTGTCAGATCCATTTGGTATTTGTTTAAAATAAAGTATTTATTTTTTAAATATTTTTATATTTTAACTTTCACTTTCACATTTTAACACTTTAAACTACAACTACAACAGACGGATGTGGACTGTTGTCGCGCAACTATTATTTGGCTTGAACGCGCCACTGTTGACAACATGTATCTGAATCCGACAAATTTGTTGCCAACAAAATGTTGCTTGGTCTGTACGTACCTTAAGGCTAATACAAAGGATTGTGTTATTTATTACATATGTGGATATTTAACAAAGTAATTTACAAAATATACAACTTGTGATATTTGCAAAACTGCTATTATGGGTTAGTTTAGTTCATTTAAAAACACTTTAAATATAAAAATTCAAATTTTTATTTTGCATTATTTTATTTTTAGGTAAAACTTTGTACTTAGATAGACCAGAAACTACATTAGTAAATCTCAAATCAAGAGGTGGTTTAATCCATCCAAATGAATTTGTGTACAATATATTATCAGCTATTGAAAATTCATTTTCTACATTTTGTGATAGCAATGATGTTTTTGAACTAACTTGTGAACATTTCTTTAGTGAATATGGACCTATAAAATGCCTATGCTTAGACCATCAGAATGAAACATTTATGTTTTTTTTATCATATTATATCATTATGAAAATGAGACAGCGCTTGTGACTAATAAAAATCAGAACAAATGTAATTCAAAAAAGAAAAAAATGTTCAATACTTGTTAATACTTAATTATTTGAGGTTTAATAAATAAAAAAAACAATGGGTTTTATTTTTTAAGAAAAACAAAACTCAAAACTGTATTTTGTAAATTAATTACTAATCTATGTATGCACTTTTTTGGGTGGCTTACTATGGGTGGGTAAGTTAGCTACCCACATAGACTCCCCTGTAGACACTCCTATGTTTATTTATATAACGGAAAAAATAAAATTAGAATAGAAGAAAGAATCTTTACCCACGTTCCCCTCATAGACAAATATGCATTCCCATTAATTAACACTGTCCAAGAACTATTAGAATTGTCTAACTAGCTACATCCTAGAAAATCGATATATTATTTAAACATATTTGGCAATGTCATTGATTGTCTCATAGATGATGCTGAAAATCAATAGACTCCTTTGTAATTATGTAACATTTTAGTTCCATTGATAAAGTTTTCGAGACCGGACTAGTCCATTCTTATCTTAGTTCGTGGTACAATCAGTACACTAGTGATAAGAGAACGGCATATTCACGGAGAAAGAAGATGAATAAAACCACAAAGTCGAACTTAATCCGCCAAGATGGAACTGGAAAACAAGTACAAGTAGAGTTGGCAAGAAGAAGAATGATTTAAACAAGCACGTGAGAAGATAGTGTAAGGACAATAAGAAAAATTGTAAAAACACGCGAGAGACAAAATCATTAAATACGTTATTACTTATCGATTTATTTTAAAATAAAAATAACAAAAATAATAATTTCATACAATATGTGTATGTTTGTACCGATAAATACGAAATATATTATAGAAGTAGGTATAGACTCTATGTTAATTATTGAATTTAATATACAACCATTTTTTTTCTCCCATCCTCCTCCTCACTTAGCCGTTACTAATCTTAAGTTCGATTTTTTAAAGTGGTCTTCTTGAAAATTTTGAAAAAAAAGATTTTAAGTTTCGTGGAACTCTGAAGTGATCACCGCGGAACCCCAGGGATCCACGGAACACAGTTCTTAAACTGTTCTTAAATGTTTCTTAAAACATTGTTGTAGATAAATACGAAATATTATATTAATATGTATAAGCAGTAAACTTGGCCTTGTATCAATAACGATTTCTATAAAGCGAACGTTTATAAATATTACATGTACTTCCAATATTCGTATACAAATTATATTGTTACAAGACATAAGCCAGCGATTCCCAAACTTTCTCAGCCTCTGACTTTTTTTTTATGTAAAAGTTTCTCGTGGAGCCCCCAAGAAATATTTAATTTTCATTTTTATCTGCCTGTGTTTTATCTTCTATGAAGTATAATGAACACAAATTGTATACATAATAATAACAATGAGAGTCAAAATAAAATTATATTTAGGTATGAATAAAGATTAAACAATAATATTAAAAGAACTGGAAAAAATATTATTCATTATTTAAATCTACAAAAAAAGAATATTTAAAAATAATACAACGTTACATATACACGTCCTCATGTGTGAGTCTTAATGTGAGCAATGGGCCTACTTTTCAGTACTGAGAATCGTATACAATATTCTTATCAGAATTTTCGCACTGCGGTGAATTATATTTAATTATATTATTTTTTAATAACGAACAATTTTAAAAATGTTGTACCTAAATAAAATCAAAACAAATATTCAACATAATTTTTCCGTCCTATACCGCCGCATAGTTCGCATTGCCTCAAATCCGCCCCGAGTTACGTACGTTCCTTGTACATAAATAGTTTATATAGTAATCATAAATATGTATATTCATAAGGTAATTTTTTCTTGTCTGATTTTCTATATGTTTATGAATCTCCTGTGTAATTATTTTTCTAGTGAGTAGCGAGGGCTTACATTTATGTATATCCGTAACACCAGTATGCATAAATAAATTATGAATTAATCAAAGTTTATTTTATCAAACGTAGTTACGTTAAAATAAAAAAATTCAGCCAAGTAAATGATTCATGTCATAATTCAGTTTTATCTGAAATTTGAATACTCGTAGTTGAGTGATTCATTGAACCAAGATGAATTACTGAATCGATTCATTTAATAGAATTAAATCAAAAGAATCAATTCACTCAACTGATTCATATTTTCCATTTCTAATATTGTTTTTTGATTGTTCATTCTTAGGTATATTTTCTCTGTTCAAGAAATTTTCATTGTTTTTCTGGAACACTATGTTTCAAAGACTTCTATCCTTTTTCTTTCCGCTTTGAAAATCGTCCATGTTTCTGCCCCATATACTCCATACAAAACTCTTTATAAGAGATTTTCTGGTATTAAAACTTACAGTATTTTCCGTAAATAGGTGCTTCTTTTTGTAAAATGCCTGTTTTGCTTGTGCTATTCTGCTCTTTATGTCCATCACGCTTTTTCCATCATGTATTTCTTTGCTTCCTAAATATGTAAAACATTTAACAGTTTCGAGCTTCTCATTTTCAATCATTATATTCGAAAAGAATTCTTTACCAAGTTCTTCAGTTGGTGTAAGTTTGTCATCAACATCAGTAATATTGATACCACGGTGCCTAAAGCCGGACCGCAAAAAATATTTATTCACTGTCTCAGGTTGAACGTTTTTCGTAGCTGAAATCACCCAATAAATTGCATCCAAAACGTTGATTAATTGTCGGGAGTTATCTTGGTCGGCATCCAAATTGGCAACAACTTTACGTAGTAATTGGGTACGATATATTCTTGAAATTCTGGATTATTCCTTGGTCAAGTGGTTGGCACAGAGATGTCATGTTGGATGGGAAAAACACAAGTTCAACATTTTTCATTTTTAAATGTGGATGAGGAGCCGTGTTGTTTAAAAAGAGTAAAACTTTTATTTTTTTTCATTTTTTTATCAAATTTCATAAGCCAGTCGCTTATTATTGCAGTTGTCATCCAGGCCATTTTGTTCCAACACCAATAGATGGGAAAGTTGTTAATGTCCAATTTTTTGAAGGTTCGCGGTCGTTTTGCTTTACCTATTACAAGCGGTCATTCAAACTCACCAAACATGTTGGAACATAAGAACACAGTTAAACGGTCTTTTAAAATTTTTCCTCCACTACACGTTTCGTTTTTGAACGTCATGGTTTTATCAGGTAGAACTCTCAAAATAGTCCCGTCTCGTCTGCGTTGAAAATATCACTTTCGGCGTAGTTAGCAATAATGTCGGGTATTTTTGCTTTCCAGTTACTAACTGCTTCTTCGTTAATACTTGCTGCTTCACCACAAACTGATTTGAAAGATATGTTATTTCTTTTCCGAAATTTTTCAAACCAGCCAATGGAACCTTTAAAATTGATCAATCCATGTTCCTTAGCGACTTTCTTACTTTTTTCTTGGAACATCGGTCCCGACACAGGTACATTTTTTTCTCGTAGTTTTGAAAATTAATTTAACACTTCATTGTCGATGATAGAGGTTTCTTTTTTCTGAAGCTTAGTCCATTTTTGATTCTCTTCTCCATTTTCAGCCCAAGTTTTGTAAAGAGCGTCTTTATTACTTATGATATTCGCGATTTGTGTTTTACTTATACCAAACTTGTCTGCGAACGCACGAACACCCATATTTGTATTGCACGCTCGAAATTCAAGAATTTCTATTTTTTGTTTCAAACTTAATCTTTTTTGTTTACTAGCCATTGTGCACTATTACGATTTACTAGTACGATTATAAATACGTTCGTATGTCATGGAACCACAAACACAACTAAATAGTAAGTACGAGTTGGATAACTTCACAGAATATAAACTGTTGAAAACTCGTATGAAAAATTTTTATCGACGCAATAATGGACGGATTAGATAAAATATAATTGTATATAGTATAATAATGAATAGTAGTCAAATTATATAAGATAGTTAGATAGATATTTATTGAGGCATTCCACGATTATTCAACATTTACGATAAAAATCGTCAAAATCAAAAATTAAATTGCCATAAAAGTGTCCGTTATTTAGAGGTTTTCCTATATAAAAGTGGTGAAAATGTCTCCGTTCCCATAAAAACGTCCGCTATTTGAAGGTGTTCATTAAGGGAGGATTCACTGTAATTGCTATTTAGGAATTCAATTTTTAAGCTAAATATGAATGTAAACTATTAAAAAAATGAGCTGTCGCGAGACGCCTGGCAGATGTCAAATATCAACATTTTTTTTTGTAATAATGTCGAAAATAGATGGTGAATAAGATAACTATGAAATAATTTCTAAATTAATATCATAAGACTATTTTGTTTTTTATTTGCATATGAAGTACTTAAAAATTTACAAAGACATACAAAAATATACAAATGTAATAATGTAACTACTCTAATCAATATTATCTGTTGCTTCGTCAGTTATTTATGTGACAGAAGCAGTTGATGCTTCTAATGGTACAATTGCTGGTATCAATGTATCAATTGGACGATGATAACTGAAATATGCAACTAAAGTACATGACATAACGTTATCAAGGTACCTTGTGAATACTCCATCTATAGGAGTTTCATATCTGGTTGTTGCTTCTCTTGGATCGTTATTAATATGCAAACTAAATTTTTCTTGAAGAAATTTAATAAATTGTAATGAATTGTCTCTTGTAAAATTTACATTAAAATCTCTTGCTAAAAGTAATGGTAATTTATCCAAATTATCTTTCAAAAGTATTGATCCTTCGTGACTATATGGAAGTAATGACGGAGACATTTCACTCCGACCTGCATTTTGGTAAACTTGAAATTTAATTCTTTTTTTCTGACGGCGGTGCACTGTCTCGTTCCATTATATTTGTAGTATTTTCACTGTCACTGTCACTAATATTTTATTAGAAAATATATATCGTTATTACATCGGTCCGTTCAAAATAACATAATATACAATATACATACACGTAACAATATAATCAACGTAATATACAATCAATTTATTTATACGCATAAAAAAGGTTTGTATATTATACGTTTATAAATCGTATAAAAATAGATAAGCCGATACTGCGCACATAGAGAGGAAATCGCCGAGCTTCGGAGAATTGAGCCGACGAGCTATGAGTGGGGTGTCGCCACGCCACAGTAGGTCTCACTACTGTACCGCGCCATAAGATGTTTCACATCAAAAAATAATAATAAATGATGAATTATGTATTCGTGTCTCACGTGATAGTTGTATTAGTTGTATAGATAAACTTATAGATAATAAGAACAACAATAGTTGTTCTAACTAATAACAATTAGTTAAATGAAGAGATTTATTTAACTAATAACAATTAGTTAAATAAAGAGATTTATTTATAAATCCACTTTAATTCAGTAAATAATAAAACAAAAAATTAAAAAATATATTCAATATTAAAGTAGGTACTAGTTTGAGTTGTTGAGTAGTTTATCTTCTTTAGTGATAGCAAATAATATTAAATAAATTATAATCATTCATTTTTATATTATACAACTACAAAAATATAACAATTAATAAATAATAATATATTTCAAAACGTTTAGATATAATAATATTTCAAAAAGTATAATAAATAATAATAATAATCATTATTAAGCAAACAAAATTAAAATTAAGATAAAGGCCAAATTCTGCCATAAAATTAACGATGCATTTAAAACAATTAAATATATATTATATTTATAATAAACCCGAATGGCAGAGCAATTACAAACATATAGGTACCAAATTATTAATTAGGTAGTAACAAAATTAAAAATAGATAATTTTATACAATCTTAATGAACGGAACAATTAACACTTTTATTTGTTTCCTGAGTGGCCAAAAAGATAATGGTTACTTTTGAGAATAAAAATTATTCAAAAAACAATATATCATCCACTGTTGATACGTCCAGATAACTTCTATGCTCTTGGATCACTGTACCAGCTACACTAAAAGATCTTTCACTACTTGCACTAGAAGCTGATGTAGCTAATATTTGTCTTGCCAGTTTTGATAAATATGGATATCTTGACATTCTTTTTGATCAAAAATCTAAAATGTGATCATCACCAATATCAAAAAATTCTCTATAATCTCCCAACTCTTTTTTATCCTTGCCACTCTAATGTACAGAACATGTACCTATATAAAAAAAATAATTTAACACTGAACAACTTATAAATAAATTTCATAAATTAAATCTTGATTTTTAAAATGATGGAACAGTTTCATGAATATAGCGTGTTATTAAGTTATAATTAAATTTTAATATAACATTTTTTCCTGCTTATTTTGGCTCCAATGAAGTCACTGCAAGACGTAAGCTTTACTTATTTCTAACTGAGACCGGTACCATGTCTTAATAGCTGTGACAGATGAAAATGTTTTTTCGCATAAATACGTTGTCGAAAATTGTATCAAAATTTTCATTGCTCTTTCACTTAACAATGGGTATTCATTTTTAACGTACAGCCAAAAATGACATTTTGATAATTCCAGGATTTTATTTTTGAGTGTGGAGTCACAAATTCAAAAGATTCGATTTTTTTATTTAGTGATACTGCAGTATTTTTTTCATCATTTTTATTACTAATTAAAATTATATTAGTTAAAGATTTTAAAACTTGTATATAATTCACTTTAAATGCATATACAGCAGTATGCCTTGATTCCCAAAGAGTTTTACAAACTTTTTTTAAAACTTTATTTCTTAGATTGGAAGCAACTTCGTCACCAAATGCCAAAGAAGCCAACCTTGGAGCACTTTTACTAAAAAACAAAAATATTGTTTGGACAACATCAAAAAAATTTGACATTTTTAATGAGATTTTTGCAATATCTGAAATCACTAAATTCAAGTTATGAGCAGTGCAATGGACATATGAAGCATTAGGAATTATGTCGGATATGCATTTCTGAACACCAGAGAATACACCACTCATAACTGCTGCACTGTCGTAGCCTTGTCCTCGACATTTTTTTATGTCTAAATTACTTTTATTTAGTACATCATGAATTAAATTGACATGGTTTTCAGCACCATGTTTTGTCAATTTATAAAATCCTAAAAACGATTCTTTGACATCAATTGTATGTTTATCATAATTGAATACAACATATCTAAAAATAAAACTCACCTGATCAAGTTTTGTTATGTCTTGTGTGCTGTCCATAATAATTGTGAAACAATGAGCATTTCTAATTTCTTTGCATAAAATCTTCATTGCTTCTGAAGCTAATAATTCAATGACTTCATTCTGAATCTTCCAACTCAAGTATTTCACTTTTGATTTTTCAGTATACAAAAGCTTACTTAACACAGCAGTGGCGTAGCCAGGAACATTTTATGGGGGGGGGGAGGTTCAGCAAATTTAAACTTACCATACTTTACTTCATGGTATCGGATATTTATTTTTATTGTAAAAATATAACATATATCGACGAAATGTAATACATCAATTTATTAATTTTAAATAAATACAACTTATTAAAAATTGTTAATAAAATACATAACAATATATATAATGTCCGAATGTCAGGGTTAAAATAGTTATCACCTACAATACAATG
>JAIPRK010001879.1:0-38242 GCA_025469195.1 Chaitophorus viminalis
TAGATATAAGCATTAAATATTTCGTATGTACAGACACCAGTTATTTAAACACAACTAAGTCAATTAACACATCTATTTTGCAATTGTACGTGATAAGTATATGTGTGTTTACTTTTTTATTGTAATTGCATCATACTATAGCTGAACATCATTGATTTATAATTTTATTGTTTGGCGACTGCGCGACAAATATTAGCTAAGTCTGTATCTACTATCTGGTGACAAAATCGATGTCGTCTAGATTTTCAGTCTTCAGCCCTTTCTCGAATCCATTTAGGACGACGAATTGTGAAGATGACGAACTCGTCTTCTTCGTTACCTTCGTCATTGTCATCTTCAAAGGCAATATCAATAACTCGTTGCTTAGCACGATCATAGGCGCAACTAGAGCTTTTATTTTGGGGGAGGGGGGCTAAAAATATCAAAACCACACAGACCCGCGAGGGCTATGCCCTCACACCTCCTATTCCCCATGATACACATTAATGATACATATTATACACAAATTCAACTCAATAATTTTAATAAATATTTTCTGTCTTTATTACAATACACTTCTAAAATGTCTTCATCATTTAACGAGTTAACAACATCTCTCGCATTAAAATGCGCGATTTTATGAACTAAATTTTGATTTTGGATATTTCTAAGCAAAGCAAAAGCCATTATAAACGATATTGAAATTCAATACACCAATGAAATATGGCATTAATCATTACTCATTGCAGCACTGTTATAACTTAATACTAATAAGTTAATAGTTATTTTATCACAAAAATCACAAAATCCTGAGATTTTAAAATAAAACCTATAGATTTTACGTATTATGTATACAATACATTTTAATAGGTAATAAACTCAATTTAATAAACTCATTTGATGTTTCCTTTGACCATTAGATTTTAAAATAACTTAGAAAAACAATTTTTAATAATTTATCAATTTTACCAGTCAATAAATAATTATAAGTTTTACTATTACCAATATTGTAAAAATCGATACAGAAAATTTAGGAGTGCTAATTAAATCCCCCCCTTGTTTCGCCCATGAGCACCCCATAGTACAAATAATAACTGTAGACATCAGACACTACAACAAAGCTAAATATTTCGATTTTCGATCTCTAACTTCCGAGTACGACTTGTGTTAAATTTTTTTAAAATTTAAAACAATTTTTTTTATGCTTATCAAAAACATTAACAATAACAAACAACTGATTACTGATATGGAAACTCCTGATTAACAACGCTAATCGGCCGAAATTGGGCGGTTAGTTCTTAATCGTGATTACGCAGCGGTTATGCTTAACTAAGTTTGGTGAAGTCCAAAATCTCTGGTTATCAATATTAATCGTGATTAAGGTTAGTTAACCGCGATTAACTGTGTTGGTAAAATCGGCCCTAAGTCGTTGATTGAACAATAGTCGTTCGCCAATAATTTAAAGTTATCACTATGATATAATGCAATTAATAACTATAATGCAGACACTTGAACACTTTGAGTACATTTTGATTTTTGTTGATAAGACTCTAGTCACATACGCCTGTGATGAGAGCCGCAAGTGGGCCACCCCTGTTGTATAAGTTCTATGAGATTAAGCCGTTCAAAATATTGTTGTAAATTCCGGACAGACATTTCGCGTATTACTCGTGGTACCACGATGTACAACGCGAATATTTAAGAAATTATTCGGTAACAGTGACGTTCAAACTATTAGCGGTTGTAGACGGTAAACCGTTATCCTCGATCGTCGAGGAACACTACACTGTACGGTGAGGTTCCGGCGACAATTTTACCGTTTTCGAACTTTCCGGGCACGTTGTATATTGCACCATACGAGCATACGACTCACGTGAATCAATAGCTAAACAGCAAGTCATAGTACACTCCTATAAACTCACAGCCACCCAACCGATTTCTAATCATTACGATCAGGCTCCCGGAGAACTTTATTATTATTATACTAGGGTTTGAATATTATTATTATGTGATTTTTTGTTTCTTTTATTTCTAAAATTAGATTTCAGTTTGAAACTGATGGCATGAGCGATATCATGCGATATCACCGCTCAAAAAGGTTTAGGAGCGCGTTCGCCACAGTTACTTTTGCAACGATCACAATAATAAACAACTTTGTGTGAGGTGAAAAAAAAAATAACGAAATCGAACTTAATGGGAACAATAATCCTCTTTTTGTATGTTATAAGGTCATAAGTAACATTATTTTACATGCATGTGAATTGATTGAGCATTTTAATTCAAACCATTAACAAATTATAATATTATGTTTATTCTCTTCACGCAAAAAAAAAAAAAATAAAATAAATACTTTTAAAATGAATCAATTATTCTGATGTTATGCTAATATAGTATTAATAATAAAATTAAACGCTTTAAAAAGCAAATAAGCAAATAAAAAGCCTAATACCTCTATATAGACAACGCGTATTTACATAACCCGCGAGAGGCTCTTCGGTGTCATTTATAATGTATTTTCTCATTCGTTTAAATACCTAGTTGTCTATTATTTTTTTTTACTCCCGCGAACGGGACAGCTGCAACGATTACATAAACGTCCGTCGTCGGTGTTATAAATACATCGAAATCGTTCAGAGTAGCTTTTAAGAATAATTACAATAATTGATCACACAACCATACAACGTTAAACCATTCATGACGAAAAAAAAAAAACTAATAGTTAACTTTAAAATATGATATCGATATATTATTATTCAGTTGAAATAATATGCTCGGCAATAATAACAATATGTTTTAATATGTTTTACATTGTAAATAATTCAAATATTCACGACGATGCAGGTAAACAAAAAACTGTGCACAAGGGTAGTTTTTATTTATCGCATAGCAAACATCGTCGCATAGATATTGTTGTTATTTTATTTTATCAAATAGCCGTTAAAAGTCTCCAAATTATAAATTTCATGCTACACCCAGCCGATCAGTTGTAGACAAACGGTGTTTTTGGAGTGTATATTATATTGTATCAGTGAGGCGTATTCACTCGTACCTACATAACATTGCGTACAATAATATAAAATCTGAGAATTTTCTTAGGACTCCCGCGTTTCGAATATTAACAACCAATGAAAAATATTTTACCATACTGCGTAGCGATTATTTCCCTTTTCCTCTCAATACCACAAAGCTACAACGTATATAGTATAAATTATGCATAAAAGATTATTAATAATCACGCAAGTGTTGTGAGATTTAATCCCTCGTCCCCCTACTGTCACCGTCAGTCACCGACAGACTCACGCTGCAGAAAAGGTTTGAAAAATGAAAATTGAATAAATCCTTTTTATTCGGTAAAATATAACGTATACCGTTCGGTTTAGAGCGACCAATGAGATTGCGTAACATAACCAATTTGCATTTAAATTATAAAAGTCGATACGGAAAAGTACATGTATTGACTATATACGTAGTACTATTTCGGAATAACATAAACGTGTCTCGATGCATTTGCGCAGGAAACATTTTATAGGTGTACAGCCATACCTTCTGCGTACAATTTCTCCACTACGTATAATTTTATTCGTGTCATTATTTTGAACGGTAAACGCAGTTACGTAGGTTACGCGGACACGTTGAACGCGGTTACATTGTATAGCGGTATATACGCACCGAGGCTTCACACGAGACTGACGGAGACTAAAATACATTTTCCCGAAATAAACATCGTAATAAATTTGATTCAGAATCATATTGTGTATTTATTAATTAACATGCTATAATGCCATTTGAATACGTATATTTACAGTGCAAACATTGTACACATTAAATACAAGACTCTATAATATTTTACAATTTGTTCATCGAATTTATTAATAAACTATATAATTTTATATTTATTAATAAAATTAAAATTGATGTATAAATTTGAGGGTGAAAGACATCAAATAACATATTGGTGTTATAGCATTTGGTACAATACGATTGTTTTTTGAAGAAGAATAAAAAAACAGTGGACATGACTTTTTTAAACTTGAAAATGAGGAAAATAGGTATTATTCAACAGACAGTAATAATGTTTTATTAAATCTACAATACCTTCAGTATACTATGTTTATGGCTAATACGCTCAGTCAAAGCCATAAATATTACCAACTGGAATGTAATAATGTTATGCAGAAGCAATACTTATGAAAAATAACCAGAAAAATCTAATAATCTTAGCTGAGACGTTATTCGAAAATTTCAATTAGAATCTTATCTGCATAGCAGATGAAACAACAACACCGTAAATACGACTAAGTCTGACGCACACGAAATGACATTTTTACAGAGACATTATATTATCTCCTAAAATGTTCAACCGACCTCGTACTGCGGTACCCAAGGATTTTAAAAGTCATTCACACTCGACAAAGGTTCAGTAAATGGGGACCAGGTCAAGACTACTAAAAATTACTATACAATATAGACGGTATATAATATATATATATATATATATTTATTTATTTATTTATTTATTTATATATATTAAACTTAAAGCTAAGGTTCACGACACGGTCAAAAACACACAAAATATTATAATATTATAAAAAACAGTGAATATATATATATATAGTGGAACCGTGGACAAGAGTTTTCGGACTTTTTAAGTACAGCACGCGTGCATGTATATAACATTATATTACATGTTTATGATATTATCGGCAATGCAGGCATAACCAATAGATCACAGTAATATAATACAGGCATAGACAGAAAAACAATGAGAGAGTGAGAGAGAAGTGGGAGGGACGTGAATTTTTCATTACGATAAATTGGCAACTATCTACATGTATACTATAAATGAGAACAATAACACAATCCATTGACGTCATTATTTTGGTCCGTGGCTCCTTCACATACCGCACGCAGCGTAAAAACCCTTTAATACCTTTTATATCTCGTCGATTTCGCAGTGATGCGCGAGCGTACGTGTGAATTTGTATGTGTGCGTGTGCGTGTAAGCACATTTATATTCACAATCGCAGAACTAATGATCGAATTTCCGCTATGGCCTATGTATTATAACATAGTGGTACGTTTTTTTTTTTTTTTCCTCAGCTGAACATGTGCGGCGCAGACAAATAATATAATAACAACTACCTATTCAACTCGGCAACAAGGGTGGATGCTGTGGTTGTACCTGTATTACCGTTTTTGCTTACTTATTCAGGAATAAAATAAAAGTAGAAGAAAAAATCGAATCCGAGTATATTGTATTACGCTACTCTGCTTACAATGTTAAAAAAAAAAAAAAACGTAAAAGAACGATCGCTCGAGTTTTAGGTACGCTACATACGCGTTTGAGATATGAGCATAATGTGCAGCAAAAATAAAAGTTGCTCGGTACGTGATTCATGTACGATATACCTATAGATTCGTCGAAAATATATCAACTAAATTTTAATACTGCGATTGAGGCTCAGCAGGTTATCTATTTTGGTTTTTAACTCGTGAAATGAATATGAGTTAATTTAAAAGTTAAAAGAAACTTATTATTTTATTTGCAATACGCAAAAGTTTCAATTTAAATAAAAAAGTTACTTAACTTGGTTAAACATATATTTTTTTTAACTGAATAATATTATGATTTATAATATTTATGTAAAGTAATTTTGTTCTCTATTAAAATCCAAAAGAGAGCACTATCTAAATACTGCATACAACATTTCCATAATTAATATAATTATTCTGATTATTTGTATTAAAATAAATAAATTATTACTTTAAAAAAAAAAGATATGTGCATTAAGGTAATTTATCTAAAAGTAACTTTAACTTTTTAACACGTGAACTGATTATAGTTTATAATACTGAATATTATTATACATATTTACCATAATACAAAGTGATAAACTTCGAAAGGATGTTCGGTTAATGAAATAAACAAACAATTTTTCAAAATACAAAACAGTGCAGTTATGATGTATCGAGTCTGGTATATTATATTGCTATGAAAATTATATTTACGACCATAGGTCGTATAGGTATAGGTATAGGTATAGGCCATATGGTATAGGTTGTACATATAGGTTGTAAATTATAATATTCAGCATGTTAATAAAAATCAGTATAACATCGTAATGGGTAAAATTATTCTCATTATATACTGGCTATCAATACAACATAAAACCTGGCCAGTTATATACTGTGAAATGCAGAGTTAATGCACTATCAACGATATACATAATACAACTAACTGATGCTATACTTTTTTACGAATCAAACATTATACATTATAAACTGTCGACCGGGTGTTTAATCATGGCCCACAATATACGCTCGTTTAAACGGGCGTTAGCGTGAGGGCCATTACACGAAACGTCCACGACTTTATAATCGTTTTGGAACACCGCACCCGCATAATAATGTGTGTCTCCGTCCTACAAACGTACAAAATAGCAATTATTCTCCGTTCAGTAGTATTCAAATGCTGTGATGTTAGCTTTAATATTACCGTAAACTGACCTGTTATCAAGATTTCTCAAGAAGAACATTACCTGTGTTTGTTGGGAGGTTTTTAGGATTTAAATTTTTAAGAGGACTGTTAGTTTTTTTTTTAAAATATTGTAATATTTCACAAACCGACCAACAAGACACAGAAAACGTTCTTCCCATAATGATTGATAATAGGTCAGTTTAAGCTTATAATAATACAGCATTTGAACTAAACTGAACGCAAATTTGCTATGTTATACGTTTGTAAGACGATGACAATGCATATGCGGGTGAGACGTCCAATGGACTCTGGAGCATATCAAAAAATATACTTTTCCCCGCAGACCTTCGTTTTGCTCGTTGTATTGTCGAGAATGGTTTCGAAAATTCATAACTACTTTCATACAGATAGCTGTAGACCGTAATACAGTTTTAACGTACGCAATTAAAAAAAATAATCGTAACGCTATTCCTATTTATTTCTCTTTTTCTGATTTTTTTTTTTCCTGTTAATTTTGAATATATTTATCTCCCTCCCCGCGATAATTGGTGAAATCATACGCCATAGTTATGATGGAAATTTTATATTCAAACAGCAGTATATGTCATTACAATAGTACATACTACCAACTACGTTGATAATAAATAATATTTAAATATCATAAATACTTATATGCAGTAACTTTGATGACCTAAAATTGGATGTAGGTACAACTTTTGTGAACATCTATGATTTTTAAATGGATACCAACTCGAAAAACTACGATTTAGTGTGAAACATTTTTACTGAGAACGTTTTTGACTACCTATAAGTTTGTTCAAACTGTTCAAAAAAAAAGTTCATTTCAAATCGTTTCAAAGTGTAGAAAATAATTTAAAAAACAAATAATGGTGAATAATCCATATATAACTTAATAAGACCAATAGAATATTGAAGCGATAGTAGTAACAATTAAGCTAAGAGATAACGACATAAATATATGCAATATATATTTACCTAACCAGAAATCATTCACTGAAACAGGTATAAACAATATCATAAAACAATTACCGCAACCATTCATAATAGTATAGGTGATTTTAATAGTCACAATTTAATATGGGGTTCTGACCAAACAGATCATAGATCATCTCAAACACAAAGAGAAGAACTAAACATAAGTCACGAAGTCGGAACAAGCTTAGGCCCAAACCCAGAAAACGAAATCAACACAATAGAATTCTTAAAAGCAACTAAATTAATAAATCTACTTTAAGAAAAAATACCAATATTGTAAAATTATATATATCTGTACTTTTTTTTTCTTTTAATGTAACGCTAATAGCCTCAGCTGTCGAAGCGGAAATATAAACTTCAAGATCAATAAAAAAAAAGAAAAAAAAAACCAATAGATAAATAGGTACACTAGGAAGTTTATTGAGTTTTAAAAAAAATTGTATAATATTTTAGTATTCTAATCGTTTTGTTATTTTTTGTTTATATTCGTGTAGGTTTCTTATGTTCAGGAGCATTTATATCTGTTTCACTTTATTATAAGAATGCAAGTAAAAATGTATAATAACACAGTTGCATCAAAATTAAAACGCATTAGGAGGCAATATTATATCCTGCGAAATATAATAAAAGGATGTTGATTATCTTTTGCACGAGAGATTTATATCTCAGCACCCTGCAGAAAAATAAAATATTAATATAAAAGCTATATAATAATATATTATTATAGCAACGCGCGAAACGCAAACTTTTTTTACTTTATACTTTTTATACAGTACGACATTGTACGGCGGCAGTCGTAACACGCGATCCATTAATGTATGATATAAAATTATAGCAACATAATATATTGACATGCATCATATTATATAATATAAACGCGCTTATGTTTCAGCCGGGTCGGATAACTCCACTAACAAAACAAAGGCGACGGTCGCTATTCGTATCCGCTATTCGCTATTCGTAAGACAGTATGGGGTGGTATTTATTTATTACGATTTCCTGGAGGATCTGTTAATAAACTTATGCACTGCAGTGTACTTAAATACAATAATAATAATAATAATAATAATAATAATAATAATAATAATAATATATGCATGAGCGTGCAGGTCGTGTTACGTAGCCATCTCATTAAGCGGGACAACGGGTGAATATGTCGCAGATTAAAGGACAATGCTAACTATACGATGGCTTAAGGTTTGTTGTTTAACACAAACATTAGATTCCTTAAAACGTGTACGTAGTAATTATACGAGACGGATTATTCGCATTTGTGTGTATATAAATAGTGTACGAATGTAGACGACCCGCCTTCCTCCCCATCAATCGATAATAAAATTATCCGCTCTTCTCTTTTTGCACACGTAGTTCTTGTATTATTTTATAATGAAACGATTCAACGCAAATATTTAACTTCTTTTGTGCACTTTCTAAGGGCATACGAGTACGTAAAACGCGCCCCGATAATGAACCTTTTAAATATCAAAATTCTAATAAAAAAAAAAAAATATATAAAATTAAAAAGTATTATTAATAAATTGATTAGTGATGAAACATCAAATGATAATAATAATTATGTATCAACAATACATTATTACTTGATTTTAAGTTTTTAAAATTCCAATTTTTTGTTTGTTTATTAAATGGATGTGACGATAAAAGTATTAAATAGAGATATTTTGTAAACTTGTTCTTTTGATGTATATATTATATATATGACTATAAAAAAACTAAGTATTAATATTAGAGATATTTTGTTGTTAAAATTGAAGTTTACATGTCGCCTTTTTCCACTTGATATAAAAACGGCTGCAACCTGACTACGCACAATCTATAATTTTTACCTGAAATATCGCAACGTATATTATTTATGTACATATGGGCACACCGATGATAATATAATAATTGCATTTTATTTCCATCGTTTTTGTAACCAATAATGTACGAAATTACTCCAGAATATTAATGAATAATGATCATAGTGAACATCATATTATAGTGAGTATTCAGATAATTAAATTAATAATATTTGTGCGCAGACTAAGACCGCCCTTAAAAACTCGGTGTAGTTACATGTATGATTTTTTATTTACCTGTGCCTTGGATTCATTTTACAACCGTCGCTTCCTAAATATCCTTCATCCTCCACATGACTTCCCGCCGTCCTTAATTTCTTAAATTTACATAGCCTTCCTTATCAGAGGCACGCTGTTTTTATTGCATTCTTTCCAAACATATTTACCCAATGAAATTGATTGTTCTACACTCCGTTTGCAAATACATTTTAGATAATTACTCCTCGTTGCGATCTACCGAATATTTCCTTTTTTGTTTATTTCCTTCTCCGCATCTTATAATATTTGAAGCTCCTCGCAGTGTATCAACGGTATGCGTCATGCAAATGAACACCCTGAATTTAATTTTCTTAGGAAGATCTCATTGACTAGGTAATTTATTTAAACGTTTTTATGCATTATTATCATGGTAATTGTTTAACCAATTCGGTGCTCTGGGGCTGTGTTAAAAAAATAAATAATTAACGATTTTGTGCGTGTAAAATGAACGCACTGCGGGAGGATATTAAACATCATCGTACCTACGTGTACGCATGTTTTAAGTTCGCACGAGTTCACGACTCGCAAAACGTGCGATCGAAATGCACATCCGTGTGATTTCGCAACTGCGAGACGATTTTCAAACATGAACGGTGTACAATACCTAGTCTTGAGGAAATCACCTAAATTGTATAACCACCGACACTCAGTAGATGTAGGTATCAATCACGACGAAACATATTTTACTAAAATATCGTATTTACTATAAAAATTGCATACGTCTATAAGTATATGTGGTGAATGGGCATCATAATATTATTATGATATAACCCGAGAAATTGTGACAAACATTTATTTGATTATATTCTGTATCATAACTGTAATAATTTTTCTGTGCTCATTTCGATTATAAATATTGCACGCGCGAAACGGTATAATTTATATTTACTATAAATAGAACAAATAGTTTCCTTAAATAATATAAGTCTACGTCTCTCTCACTATGTACGTGCGATTCGTGGTATGTATTTTCAGAAAATGTCCAAGTGCTATTTATCATCGCGTTGATTTATTACGATTTTCAACCTTCAACCGCGAGAACCCAAATCCTCGTAATACGCGCTAAAATGAATTACATTTTATTGCTCCTTGCGCGCTGCTCGTCATTTGAAGGTAACAGCGTACGCATCACATATAATATGAACATTGAACACTATAAACACTATAATGATATGTTTGAATATACATTTTACTATAATATTACCAACTCAATAAAAATGTCAGTGCAAGATCAGAGTGTCCAGACAACCCGATTTATTCGCGTGTGTCTCGGGAACAAATACGATCGAACACGACCTCAGTTCTGTTCTTCTATTGATTGTAAAAATTTAAAACGAGCTTTCGATAATTTTACTGATATATTTATCCAACGACGTACCGTTAAGATATTAATAACAATGCAATGTTCGCATGAAATCCTTAAAATGGGATTAGTAATAATTATTCCAAGGTTCAGTATTATACGTAATCTAATAATAATATATATATATATATATACATATATACATGAGAATATGAGATTGCTAACTCACGGGAAAAAGCCTGTAATAATATTAGTGTCTATAATGAGAACTATGAATTTATATAGGAGTTTTGAATTTTTTCCCATCGTAACTATAACGACAATAAAAATTAAGATTAACACTTTTTAAGTACAATATCCGACTTGAACATCATGAACAAGCTTAGACATTTCATTTTAACTCAGTTTTAGTCTCTAAAAATTGGTATACAATGTATACCGGTGATAAAACACTAACACTATTATCAATCGAATCTATCTAATTTTTTACAATCACACAATAGAACGTGCATGATCTGGGAACCGATGACATTCTCTTTGCATGCATACTTTTGACAATTATAAAATTGAATCCAAATTAATTCTGTCCTGATATGTATTATAATAATTGTAATTTGAGCATATAAAACAGCATATTTTTTAGTTCATCATGTTTGGGCCTTGGTATGTATGTAAATGTGCACGGTATATGTGCTTGCGCATGTATGAACTGTGAATACATAATATACGGGCATGTGTAGGTCGTCGTGGCGATTCGGATGAAAAATACGTTGTTATTACGCGCGTGGCTACTGACAACCCTATTATCACGAAAAAAGGTCGAAAACCGTAAGAAAACAAAAAAAAAATACAAAAATACAAAAATACAAAAAGAGGAAACAAAAATTTCCCGTACGAGAATCTCTCCGAGTAGGTTTCGCGGACACGCATCTCTTTGATTTTCCGGCCAACATCCGTGTGACGCGTTTCAGAGGCTATACGAACATATAGTAATGTGTGTGCGTTTATGATATTATTATTTCTGCAAAATCTTTGTATTATATTAATAATACGCAGCCGCACACACACGATCGCGCGTATATATTATAATTATTATTACATAGGTGACGCGCGCGCGATAAGTCACACTGTACTACGCGTGACTAGAAATGTGTACTGGTATGGTGAAAATATAATGATACAGTATTAGTCTATATATACTTTGAAACTTGGGAAACCGAGCTGAGTATTCGATTTAGCGAAACAGATAGGACTGTTGAGAAATAAAAAGGATTATGCGACGAGTGTAGGATGTAGGTTTCGAAGCAGAGACTTAATTTGCGGGAAGTCAACTGTGTGCAGCTATCACACCCCATTGCAAACTGTATTTACATAATTGGTCTAGGTAGTCGATACTTTGGATTTTTATCTTGCCTTATAGATTTGATGTTTCATTTTTTTTTTCTATTGAAATTATATTTAAGCTAGTTTACCTAACCTAACTTGAATCTGATTCAAGTTCAAAATAATTGAAAATATTGAAATGTGCATAAAAGAAGAGTAAATACAATTTAAAAATAATAAATAATACTGAAAGAATTAGGTGTGTACATATTATGATCATTTATGTGTACCTATATAATATGTATTTGGAATAAATCTCATAAAATATTGGCACCTCCCTATAATAATCTGAAATGGCATTCCTGTATTTTTTATCCAAAATAACGTGATATCGATGGATCATATTATAGTGTTAAATATACGCGGACGTCGATTTCAGTAGCACGTCGCGTAACTATATCGACTACCAAAACACGCGATATAAATAAATCCGTTTATTACACCTCACCAGTCGTCCCGCTGTGGATTGATTGAGTCCGTATATTGTATTGGTGACTGTACGGATTTTCCCTATTCACAAGCTTTTACCGCGGTGAAAAATTCAACACGGAGAAAATGTTACGGGGACATGACGTTTCGTCGGGAAATAGATTCGCGCGCCGCTTTTACCGCGTGCACACGTCGCACGTAACATTGTTATAATGACGTGAATTCGTGCGAAAAGAATTTATTCATCCAGTTTTTCTATATATGCATATGCATGAAGTGAGTTACGCAAACTATGTGCGTTGTTAAGCGGATTCGTTATTATGTTTTAGTGACCCGAAACGCCTCGGTAACAGTGATTTAATATAATATATAACGTCGTTATATGTTATATTGGACGACGAGGGGCGTGGCAAACGGGGTAGAAAATTTATCCCGTACATAATGCAAAAACCAATTCGAAGAAAAAAAAAACATCATTTGAAACAACTATGTACTGCAGTAGCCCGAAAATCACTAAAATAACTTTATTGAGTCCATCATGTCATTAAATTACTATCAAATTCGTTTGAATAATTTGGATTGCATGCGCAAAAATGAAAATGTAAAAAACAAAAATCAATAAATAGTTAAGAAATTGTGGTTGGTTTATAAAAGCTATAATCTCCACAAAGACCTCCAAATCCTAAATTTTAATCAGCTAGAAAAAATTCGCCTCACTACACCGAAGACAAAAGAACCCAAAGTCTCCAAAATTCACTAAAAAATCTTCTTCCTCGCAAAATTCTCAGTAATCCTAACAGACAACTAAAAACTTAAAAAATGTTGTCCTATGGACTTACTCTTATCCTATTAAATAAACTTGTTGCTTTTCCTTAGTGAGCGTCTACCAATTTGTCATTTCTGTAATTGTAATATTTGTAACTATGTTATCAAATTTAGTTATTGTACCCTTAATTTGTAAGTATTTTAAATGTATTTTGAGTATAATTAATTTTAAATTTTAAATAAATATAAAACAAGAAACCAGGGAAAACTAGTAAATAACAAATTGTCGGGCAATATTCGTCTCAACAGTTGTAGTTCTATCCGTCTTACTGCTCAAAAAGACAATAATGTTAGTATCTAGAAGCAATATTTATATATAACTTACAAGTAATCGCATACTTACGCAAAACAATATTCTGAATTCAACGTATCGGTTTGCAAAAATATTCGCTTATAGCAGTTTACCATGATTACTATTATTATAATCTTTTGAGATTTTAAGTGCGTTCATAAAACAATACTACGAAAAAAATATTTTAGTTTCCGGGATGTTTTAATCACCGTAATCATAACTATATGATACAATTAAGACTTTTATGGACAAATAAATTATTCTAACAGGGTTGTGTATTGTATATAGAAAGAATTAATAAATCCATAACAGTTAAAATTTTAAAAGTACTCATAAAGTAATTCTAAACAACAATCTAGAGTTTTAAATGAAAAAAATATAGTAATATCTTATAAATTTAAAATAATAGAAATAAAATAAAGAAGCATTTAAGTAAAAACATTTGTATATACTTTTCCGAACAGGGACAAATGGCCGTCGCCATTTTGCCGTCACCACTTCGCCGTTAAAAAAAAATCCACTCATAAAAAAATCATAAACTCGTAAATATTTTATAATTATAATAATAATAAATTTTAAAGATATATTTTAATCATTATAGGTATTTACATAATATTCATCAATACTTAATTTAAACATGACAAATATTATTTTATACATTTTGATTTGATAATATGTAAGGGGAAATCATTATTATCGGTATTATTATTAGCATTGTTACAGTATATAAATCATAATAAATAAATAAAAAAAAATTGATGACTAAATAAATAAATAAAGATTAATAACACGTCAATATTTAATTAAAATAATAAAATTATTTTAAAGATAAATTTTGGAAAATTCCTCGCAAAAATGAAGTAAATTCAAGATTTTTGTAATTACTCATAATTTTGATTAATCTTTTGTCGATATCTAAATATTTATTTAATTGTTTTGGTGTGAAATAAATAATAATGAGTATAATGCTCAAAATATATCATTAAAATTATTATTACTAACCTATCGGGTATTTTTCGACATCAAAGTGGCTTCACGTCGAAATGGCGATTGCGAAATGGTTTTACGGCGAAGTGGCGACAGCGATTTGTCCTATATCGATTCTTTTCGTATTTCGTATCGACCGCACTATTGCAGTATACACAGGTTATATGCAGGTATTGAATGAGTTAAATATAAAATAAAAAAAACCTTTTCTCATACAACTAAATAAAAGATAGTTAAAGGCATTAGACTGATAAGGATTTAGTAAAAGTGACGACAAAGGACCCTACTAATATGCTATTCTAATTCCAAATATTGGTACAAAGAAGAAAAGTAATACATTTGGTTTAATACAAATTATGCTTCTCTTAAAATTTAGTTGACATGAACACGGGCCTCGTGGGCCAAGGCCAAAATTTGGGTCTGGGAATAGACATAAGAAAATCGCAATAGCTTCCGAATGTATATTATGTATATTATATACCGAAGTTGAGCTGACTTTCAAAATATATACAATCAGAACAATGAGATATCTCAAATATCTCAAACCTACCGCTCCGAGATCCTAGAAATGATTCGTGTTTGCACTTGTCACGCGAAGAAAATATCGTTAATTTATAACGTTAGAAGGCATGGGAGACGGGAACGAAACGACGACAAAGCCAACAAAGCGGAGAACCATAGTTAGATTTATTGACTTGGAGTCGGGAGACAGAGAGACGATGCGCGATTTTAATGGGGAAAAAAATTACCGCAATTAAAGCCCGTTAATAATAATTAATATTATTACCGTGTGCTCTACGGCACCAAATTTTAGAGCCGAACCCGCGAACGTACAGTTATACAAACGACAGAAGCGTTCAGAACGGGACAAAACGTCAAAACGCATTAATCGCGTGACTCGGGTGAAACGAAATCCTCGACATTTGGAACAATTAAACGAAACAATTGACGTATAAATTCGACCATGATAATATATCGTCTCGCTGAACCGTTCAATTGTGTTGCGTTATTATAGGTACTTAATAGCACTTTTAAGCGGTCGTTATATCCGCTGTGTGTAGGTATATATATTTTAATCAAATATATTTTCAGCCACTGATTTTAAATCGGCATTCGAATCGTACGGCCTTACCTCGCGGTGAAAATATTAAAATAATACCAGCATGACGATTCGCGATTGTTGTGATAATGCGATTGCACGGCCCCGCCTCACTTGACAACAATATAGGTAAGTAAACTGTTCAAATTTCTTTAACGACAAAAAAAAAAATATACTACAGTGAAACATATCTAAAACGGGGGTTCAGTAAGTTTCCACACGAAACATAGTAAGTAAACGGTTACTAATATGTAAGTTTCGACATAAACAAAACTTAACCGGTCAGTGCACACATAGGCTTCTACGATTTTCACAATTACAAATATATCGCGGTAGGTACGTAAGTTCATACGTAAACAAAAATACAAGTATGAATGTTTCTTTGTGGGGGGAAAATGAAATGTATTAAATTGATTATACCAACAACTGTACAAATTCATAATGTACTGTTATAATAATTGTATGTATATTGTATTCTGTATATTCATATACCTACGCAATTCAATTTCCAAATTTTATATTTAATACTCAACTTTGATTATATATTAGGTTTTTTTTTTTATGAAACACAAAACCAACAAATTCAAATCACACCAATATATATAACTATTCATAAAAGTTGTTAGTCTTAAGTGGTAATAAAGAGAGCTGAAAATTTGTATTTTATAATTTTACGCGCATGGGAATTTATATAATATGTGATATATGAGATGTATTTTTTCGTGTTGGAACATTATGTATGCATACCAATTGGACATTGGTAATTTTTACTTTTTATACCTTGTGTGAGAACTTATATATTCACCCTTAAAATGGATTTTAGATATTTCGGAAACCTGTCAAGACTAAATATTTATCAAGTCCTATGCGATTCTGTTGCAAACAGTTTTTACCGCATTTAGGTATTTATTGTACAATGTTTATATTCTATAGTTCTATACACATATTTTATGAATAAAAATAACGAAATCTAAAAACAGCAATCACGAACGTATAAAAAATTACTAGGATGCCGCGGTATTTTCTCAAAAACAAACTGTAAAATTGTATACTTAAACGTGTATTTTTCTAATAGGTAATATTCATTACCGAGCGCATTACATAATATACCACTGGTTGACGATAACCTGTAGTAATGCACAGTTAAAATTTAACCTTGTCAGTCTAGATAACCGCAACATGGAAGAAAGAATCGAAGAACCGAGCGGTGGATGGGTTAGAATAGAAATTTTTCATAATAATCATATGAACCAAATTTTAAACACTATAACTTATAATATTTAACATTTTGCTTATGTAATTATCATATTTTGGACATTGTTGCGTTAATAATGAATATAAATTTAATTTTATATATTGTTTTAAACATTTATTTGTGACCTTCATATTTTTTTTTTAAATTTAAAAACAAAAATTATCAATATTTACATGCAACTTGTCTTACATAATTTATATGTATACTACCCTATGTCCCTATATTAGAATATGATACGTATTTTAACATCGATTAATACAATATTATTATAATATTTATAAATAAATAAAAAATGTGAAGACTGAAAGCACACCGTGTTGTTTGCACCCCATGTGGACAACTATACACTTGTGAATAATATTTGCACTTGAATTATGGATAGCTTTTTTCATTTTGAGTTTACAAATTGACAATGAAAATAATAATAATCATACTGCGTTACCCGAGTACAAAAATAAAATAATGAATTATTGTTTTGTTTTTTTTTTCTATGGCCCGCCGTTAGTTACTATGAATTAAATATATGTAGTCTAATAAACACATATTATAATATTTTGCCTGACCAGAAATACGAAAATCTCAACTATACTTACAGCCTATAGATCGTTTGACGAATAAAATCAATAAGCAGAACAGTTGCCGTAAACGATCAGTATCTTTTTAATATCATCTGCAGTAGTTTCAAACGGTTAAAAAATTCATCAGGACGATTTATAAGGTATATAATAGCGCATACATCGAATTCGTGGGGTGTAGTTCTATTTAGAATCTAAGTGCGAATTGATATCGGCGTCGTTCGCAAGGGTAAGAACGTGATTTCCGAATACGATATTGCTTTCCACACGTGATCGTTGAAACGTAACATTTACCACGGCTAAAAAAAAAAAAAAGTGATAAAAGTGCGAAAGAAAAATAATAAAAATACCATGTCCTAGTGGTGGTTGGTCGAGAGGCCTCTTGTCACCCGAACCTTTTAAATGGAGCTATTTAACGACCATTGATCGTGAACATGGTAAATAAAACGGGCGGTGGTCGTTTGGGTGAAGGTAATAATTTTTTTCGAAAAAATAATAGTCCGTTGGGGCGACTATCATTTGTACCGTTTGGGCGAGGTAAAAACCGGGTGACAGATACTGATGATATTATTGCAATATTGCTTATTGAAAATAAGATTACGATTCAGACACGCTGTCCAAGTTGTACATAATAACACTGTAGTGTGCTATGTGTAGTGTCTTGAATAATACTTTCATGTACGATTATTTAAAAATTATTAAATATAAGTCAGTGGTAAGTTTTTATATTTTTTTACATTTATAATTGATTTAAAAATCGAACATATTTTAACTACGAAAAGAAGTAAAAGATGTATAGTTATCGAACAGTACAAGTACACGGAATCAAATATTCTTAAAGAAACTATAAAAAAAAAAAAAAGAGTTTGTGCAAGAAACATAGAATAATATGAAAAAGGGAACATTCGCCAATTAGAATACATAAAATGTTTAGGTTTAAAATATCAGGCTAAGAACTTTAAACTGTACTATAACTATATTATATGTAATTTTATTTATAATTGTTGACATATTATTAATTATTTATGTGTTATATGATTTTTGGTTGTATATTCCTTATATTTTATATGATTTTTGACCAATTAATTATATTTTGTATGATTTTTAACTTATTATTATTAATTATTCGTATTATCAAATGGAATATATCTATTTGTCCAAACGGTAGTTTTAGTTGACTAAACCCTCACCCAAATGGTCTATATTTTGGGTCGATTCGCCCAAACGGTCTACGCCCAATAAAACAGGTATACACCGTGAAAAATAAAACGCATCTATAAGTACTATACTATTACAAAACAGTCGTAATATAGCATCTCCGTTGCATGTACACAATAAACGACTATGGAAAATATACTACTGATCTAAGTTACGTGCGCGTCGCGTCCTCAATTCAATGCAAATGTTCTCGAAATGAGCGAAAAACACGCCGCGAACGCGTACAATTTTGGAATGAACCTCGACTAAATATAGAAAACATCACAATCGTGTATATAGGCATATGTAGAAGAAAAATAACAAAACGGGTGGACCTCGCTTTGCTGTACAGTTGGGGATGGAGTGCAATTCGTTTATAGGATAGGTTATAATTACAATGGATTTGTTAAATTTGAATGCAATGATAGATATCATTGTATACGAATAACGATTCTGAATGGAGTTAATATGTTTGTTTAAAATGGGTATAAAATAATGTAGTATTTTATATTTAAATTGAAATATAATGCAATAGTATGCAATTTCGTAAAAATTTAAATTTCAAACAGTCACAAATTTTTTCCCTTTAAGTCCGGTAGAACCTTTTTTATAGAATTATGAAGAGTAGCTTATGGATAACCTTTGTACCTTAGTTATAGACAGAAAAAATTTTATGAATTTTCAACTACAAAATAACTTGCAAATTATTACGATTTTAACATATTTAATACAAATTTTAATTTTATGGGCTTTTTAAAAAAAAATTGAGTGAAACAATCTCTGATATTTTTTAGTTACAATAAGTTAAACTTATTATAAACCTTGTATTAAATTTTCAAGAGTTTTTGGTCAGTCAATTAAATTTCATAGATGTTTAAAAAAATTTTTTTACAAAAATCAAAAATTTAAATTGTCCATAAATATGTCAAAATATGTCAAAATATGTCAAAATACTTTGAAAACATAACCACGTATAGAGAATGCTAATATAAAAATTTGGTGAAAATTTCAAGTTGTTGCGGTTTTTTATTTTTGAGTTAGAGTATTTTAAAAAAATGTATTTTGAAAAAATATGATTTTGCGTAAAATTTCCCGTTTTTTTGTATTTTTTTTATCGTTTTTTTCGATTTTTTTAAAAAGTATTGAAAAAGTTGGATTTTTGACTTGCCATTGACTTGATAAGTACCATCTATATTCACTTTCCTTTCAGAAAAGTTGCTGTTTAAGCAAATCGAAGCATTTTTACTGCAAAAAAAGGTGTCGTCAGATACAAAAAAAAAAAAAAACACACATCATTTTAAAATCAATAGATTCCATCACTCCGTTCAGAATCTAAAATGTGAAATCTATAACCCAAGTTAATCGTCAAAAACAGCTTAACTACGTATTTGCATGCCGCGGTCCGTGATGCATGCAAAATTGGTTAAAAATCTCGAGACATCCAAACACAAAAGGCTTAGAACTACTGCCTACTTGTATAATAATATATATAATATGTATACTTTGGTTATGATGAATAACCAAACGAATAATATATTAATCCGGAAATCCTAGTGTGTAACCGCTTGATAATGAGCAGGCGCGATCGTTCGCTCAACCGCCGTGTGATATTATACAACAATGAACGATGACGGTGCCAAGCTGACGACAATATAAATTCGTGTATAGCAAATATATAAGAAACAATGAGTACTTGCTATATTATACGTATCGGAATCTATAACGGCCATATAACAACTCTTCCCCCCCCCCCAATCCACATACAAACAAGCAGAATATGTATGTATGAAATTGTATAAGAAATGTATATTCTATTATACAATCGAATCAGTCATGTTATCTGAATGAATTTTAAGATGGGCGTAATATATTATATTATTATATCATGTGTTGAACGGTTTCTCTGTACAGGTTTGTATACTGTAAACGAGCATTTTATTGTGGACATTTTGTTTTTTTTTTTTCATTCAAAACAATATTTATCATTCACGAAATCAATTGATTTTACCTAGATTGAAGTTTTAAAAACTTCTGTACGAGTAAAAATTCTCGATTTGAAAACACCGTAGGCATAATATAACTTAGCCTTATATACAAATCGTAAACAATAAATTTACTCGTTTCGTCCAATCAGACCACATAATATATATAAATCGAACGTTGGAAAAAATATACAAACTTGATGAGTCAGATTTGTTTTCATAAAGTGAAATAGGTCTTAAACTAGTCTTAAACTTTTATGCATAAAAAAAATAACCCACGCCGTATAAAATAAAAATTTTAAAATTACTAATTTTTTAACGAAAAAATATACAAACGCTTGTGGGATGACAATATTAACATAACATTACATACATACATAGCCATCATTTTCCTGACATTAAGAAAAAACTAAGCCGATAAAAAAAAAGTTACTTTT
This sequence comes from Chaitophorus viminalis, assembly GCA_025469195.1. NCBI lineage: Eukaryota > Metazoa > Arthropoda > Insecta > Hemiptera > Aphididae > Chaitophorus > Chaitophorus viminalis. The sequence continues at coordinate 21,332 of JAIPRK010001879.1, forward strand.
TTTTATAAGTCCTAGCAAAATAAAACCGCAATGATGTCTTCGCTTATGATCGGAGGTTAACGTGTAGTACTTATATTATTATATTTTACCACATGCGGATTGCTATATTATATGAATATGTATGTGTGTGTGTGTGTGTGTCGTAAGAGGTATATTTTTTTATTTATTTAATTTTTTCCTTACATAATATATAAAGAAATATATCTACTCCTTTAAGCCAGACTTGTGACGGAGTAGAGAGTTGACATAAGTATAATATAAATTTAAAATGTATTAGTAAATTACAAGAAACACCTTACTTCTAGATATAAACAGAAAATTTAAAGCAATACAGGTTATAGGTAATGATGGAATTGTTTGGAAATACATACACAACAATGACTACTTGACATTGGTATATACGAAACAAGAGAAGCGTCTAATATTAAGGATCGTTCTTTAAACATCCGTAAATCCAGACGAACACTGCCTATCCCCGGAGCGCACGATTTGTCCGGTCAACATTACGTTCTATATACAATATATATACTCAAAATATTATCATTACATCGTGCGTATATGCATTACGCATAATATTGTATAGGTATTACACTTGCAGAACCGTGTAAGCCAATCGTAAAATAATGACGACCCGTAGGTACACGAATTAGAATAATGATATCGCCCGGTGGTGCCTATGATGCGTTTAATGTATTTGCACGCAATCTAAATGTGCAATGTTATGCATAACAATTCGATGGTTTAGTACACAATACTATGTAATAAGTGACTTTCGTATAAAATATTGTTCAATACCACCGGATTCTTAAAAGTCCACACTATTCGATAACGATCAGATTTCGGATATTAGTTTTTGTCAATGGTACCCAATTCATATTTTAAAAATGAGATAGTTAACCATATGGTTAAGGAGCAAATTCGACGACATATCAAACTCGGACATTCCGCGTTACGTCAACGAACGGGAAAAATCTAATATTTAGGTATATATTTGTATCATACTACCTACTATTAACACTATATTAATGTACCTAATATTAAACGTTTATGTCGTTGAGCCGTGTTATTTCGTTGGCGAAAAAACGAACCGTATACGATTTCGGATTTCCTCGTAGTGTGTGATTTTTATCCACGTTCACAAAATCACTACGTGCGTCACTGTTAATTGGGTATATAATACAGGTTGCGGTAATGTGATATTTGCGATAATTTGGAATTTTCACTAATCGCAAACCGTATCCATGTACATTATAATTTATAATATATCCGTCGTATTATAATAAATAGGCACAGGTATTAGGTATATCATGCGTCGGGTTAATCCAAATAACATATTATTTAAGGATAATGATCTCGGCTGCACCTTATCATACGGACACACCATTACATACAATAATTATTCATATATTATACTTACAAAGCAGTCTTTTTTGCGTTGTTAATTAATACTCATTATTTTATAGTACCACGTGTTGTTTTTTTTTACACCATAGCAAGTATAATCGTATTACAAACAACGAAATTGATAAATGTTATTCCTGTACAGATAATATTAATTATACGACTGAGGAAATTAAAATGTAAAAACGCGGGCTCGCTAACGTCTATTAAAAAAATAAAAAATAAAAAAACTATATTCAAATCATATCTAAATCACATTTTCCGATGTACCTACCTACACGCACACGTACGTGGTCGGATGCATTACACGTTACGCGCGTGCAATATATTATTTTTACACCACCAAAACTAATGAAAAATCGAGGCCATGACGAATATAACATACCCAAGTCTTATATGTACAAGGTGATTCTTATAACTCGTGCAGATGAACGGATAAATGTATATAATATGCTGCAAGTAAAAATAGTATTTATATTCGGGCTTAAGCAGTATAATGTCACGTTATCTGCACTATACGCATCATATATTATTATATTAATATACCGTACGGTCCGATATGTCATACTGCCGTGTCAGCAGTAGAATTAACTGTGTGAAAACGGTAACAAAAACAAGTTTTTCTCATTTCTTATTTAAAATTTGACCACTTACTCCCCGAAATTTCCTAAAAATTCGAATTTCTCGAATACATTTTTATTATACAATTTTACGAAACGTCAATTTTAATACGTTTAATACGTTTTTCTGAATTTTGTATACACTTATGTGTGAGAAAATCGCACATGGAATATTCTAATCATACGGTGTAAATGCATATATAAATAGTGTGGTTGTCGAACGAATGAAAATATACGGAAATATTTACGAGGAGAAATTTCAGAAATTCCATTTATACTTGCGCCGCGCGCGTGAATTCGATTATAACATATTATGACGTATTGTATGCCCATATAATAACAATAATAATAAATATCAATATAAAAGTAATATATGCATATTTTGTTATAAATTATAATAACATTATCGTATGTTATTATTATAAATGCATGCTACGACCGGCGCAAAGGTAAAATATAGATAAATATATCACAATATGTATATACGCAGCAAAAATTTAATGTCTGCAGCTGTCTTAGAGCAGTGGTGCACAACCTTTTACGATCTACGACTCCTAAAATAAATTTATTTCAAAGCGGTCACCCACTACGTATAAATATATATATACGTGGTACAAAACTTTTTCATTTGTTGACCTCTCAATGAAATTTCACGGTCTCAAGATTGTGCTCAATGTCTTAGAGCAGCGTTTCTTAACATGGGATGCGCCAAAAATTGTGATGATAGAAAATATAGAACTTGATATAATGGGTCATTTTGAAATACAAGTAAAATATTATAAAAATGAAAAACCTCTGTCGCACATATAAAAACAGATTTAAAATTAATAATGAGATTAGAAAATAATAATAATTTGTTTTTTATTAATTTCATTAATGAACATGATATTTTAGTAGAATACAAAAAATTTTTAAAAAAAAATAAAAATTTATAAAGGACACGCGAAGCACCGGTGTGAGAGGGCAAGGAAACGCGAACGAAAAAAATGTTGAGAAATGCTGTATTTGAAGACTGCAGTCCTAATAGTATTTCAATATCGGTAATTTAGGTATACGTTTGCGAGAGAAATGGAATAATAACACAAAAAAGTGGTTTGCAACAAGGAAATGAGATTTTAAACACTACAGGTACGCGACATGCCATGCGCGATTTGTTGTAAATCAAATAACACTCACGTTCACATACAATAAGATAATAATATTATTTATTCAATAACATAGTAATTAAAATAATATGTAGTGTTAACTCAGTGCGTAACAAATCGTAATTACGAAACATAAACTGTACCTGTTTAATATGTATGATTTTATATACACCATTACCTATGTTAATTATAAATGTGTCCAAACAGATAAATTGATGAAAAAAATGGCTACATTATGCATTGTAAAAACTAATAGGTATTTAAATACGAACTTAATGTTTTTATATATTACAGCGTAACCTCAATAATTCAAAGTCGAATAAGTAATAAGTTGAATTGAATATGTTTTGGGCTCTTAGCAACTTTACAGATAATACAATGTATTACAAATAATAAATTGTAAGAAATAAGAAAAATCACTTATTATTTGATTTGACTTTATGATATTATACTGATTCGCACTAACAAAAAGGTATCGATACTTTACTAGTAAATTTTACTATAATGTTGCCTCAACAGGCTGCATAACTTATGCGCTTTATTATAATATTATGTGGTAATACGCGCAATTTGGGAGGCTAAAGGAGTTAACCCCTCAATATTCAAATTAGACTCCCAATCGATAACATGATTAAAAAGGAAAATAAAAATGTTATTATGTAATTAAAATAATAATTCTGTAATAAATAACGTTTAAAATTTTATAAAATAAATTTCGTTTTTAAGATTGAACAGGTTTTTTACGAGTATACAACAAATAATAAAAAAATAGGGATTTCGTGAATTTCAGTTGGTCGCTGGTGGTGTCCATGTATATTTTTATATTATAATAAATAATGTATATATATTATGTATACTACCAATGTGTAGCTTTTTTACATGGACTTGGGGTTGACATGGACCGAGTGCTATTTACACGCTATGGTTTTCCAACCATAATTTCGTTTGGACCACAAAAATTTTATTACCGCCACTACCACTTCTACCATGGCTATCGTTTCAGGTACTGCGGATTAGCGCGCGATATACCAGCTTTATATACAACACAACATATTGTTTTTTCGATCATGGTGACGAGAAAAATCAGTTATTTTTTATCGAATTACCAGAGTAAAAATCTATCTGGGAAACCCTATATAAACATACATATACTATGGTATAATGTATATGTATATATATTTTCAGTCTGTGTGCACAAAGGAAAAGAACATTGAAACATCAAAAGTTAATATTGTTCTCGAAACGTAAGAGGTGTAAAACGCGTTAATGATGAAATACGTGAAAGTGCAAACACAGACGCGCATAAAAAGTAGAGGGAGAAGAAATAGGGTAAAAAACGTGTATCTATACCGCTATTCCTCGTAGCCGCTATCAGATTATGTATTCTTCCGTTAGTGTCTTTTATGGAGGAAAACTTTTTTTCTTATTTTTTACGAGGAATGTTGAAAAAGTACGTGATAAAATAAAGAGTAAAAAAAAGAAAAAAAGAATGTAATTGAATTAAAAAAACTTTTCTTATTTTTAACCTCACGATTTCTGTTAATATAATAATAATTAAATAACCAATTGTAATATAATACTATTGAACAAATAAAAATAGATAAATTTCACATGTATTAATTTTATGTGGAATATTGCCTGCATATTGCGAGTGTAAAAAGAAGTGGATAGTGTATATATATATATTAATAAATATATTATTATTATAAATATAAAGTTTGATAAAACAAATTTAATTAAAAATGAAATAACTGTATATTATATAATATATTATATAATATACATAAGATATAATAACTTTTTGTCTTTTATATAAGTGTAATAAATATAACTAAACATTAAATAATGTAATTATTAATTTATAATTAAAGTATATTGTGTTTTCCGTTATAAGTAAAGTTGTTATATTTGCCTGTAAATGCTGTATCAAACCTTCAAATAAATTAAGAAATATTATTATAATAAATGGTTAATAATGGTTGAACAACTATTATCAGTCACAGTCATATTTCTGTATGTATAAGACATTATAAGATAACATAGTATAAAATCCATTAAAATAATTAAATCGACATTATGCTATTTAAATAATAATTGCTCTATGATTAATTATGTTTTTTATAAATTAAGGCGGTAAACAATCTCTAACTTTATCAAAGCACGTATCACTCAAACGTTTTTTTTTCTTTTCTCCTGTTAAATTTCTCATTTTGGGCTTACAAACTTTGTGATTTAGAACGAGCATACAATGTATAATATATATTATACAACAATTAAATAATACATTGTATTATATCAAACATTTAAAAAATCAATAATTCCTATCACGTAATTTCTGGAAAACATTGTATTTTTCAATTTTTTACATGCATGTACCGAGTCGCAGATGGATATTGTTTTTGCTAAATGGTTCCCAGACACGCGTAAAAATTCGTTTATTTATATAGATCGTGGGGATGCTGCAGTACTTATTGTCTATATCTATAGTATAGACTCTATTCTGTTCATAGGCGAAAGACGTATAGAAATGCATATTATATTTACGGATATGCGTTTATACGACTTACAGTAACAACAAACAAGAATCGCGTGCGGTGTACTACATTGTTCGCAGTGACAAAATCGTAAAAATTTAACGATAACGATAAACGCGATGTAGTCTATTAAAATCTGCGCGAAAAACATAACAAAACAATGGTCTACGTAATGGCCGTTATGGTCATCAAATCGAACGAACGACCGACTAGGTTTCATCGGAATGCGCTGCGTTCACCATGTGACGGTGATAAAAACATTTCTTCACGTAGCCTCTCATCACGCAATCCTATACACGATAGACAACAGTTTATAGGTCTAAAAATGAAGAATACGGTTTTATTATTTTTTAATTAAATCATTTTAATAGGTAAAAACTCAATACAATCGATATAAATTGCACGAGAAACAACAAAAAAAATAGAATATTTAAAATTATAATAATAACATCAAGTAAGTTTCTTACGGGACATGCAGTGTGCCTGTATTGTCACCAGTCTATGGACACTGTTGAACACACAATCTTTGAGTGTACACACTAGGACCCACTTCGGGTAGCAGTTAAGGTTTTTGTCGGTAACCGAAACATTTCTCCAAGCGATGTTCAGGATTTGCTGTGCGGCCCTACTGACATCCCGACGAATATGAACGAACGGGTTCAGGCCAGGAGCGGATTGGCCTATCGGGAAATCGGGAATTTTCCCGATGGGCCAGTTCTTGTTTGTGCCGCTCTATGTTATTATATATTATGACAAAAAAAAAATATATATATATTTTTATAAAATAAACAAAAATTAATAAAAAAAAAATAAGTATTACCTATGTAGGTATTATTTTGGTACTTTTCGATTATCGTACTCCGTCGGTCGTCAGTTAGCCGTCGAGAAAACCGATTCCGTTATCGTACTTCGTATGTTTGGTTTTACACACGCTTGCAGATAATTATCTAATATCTATCATAATATTATAATAGCATTGATTATAAATACTAGTAGGTATTTATAATCAATTATAATAGATACTGTAATAAATAATAATATTATTAATATGAATATAATCTGTGATAATATAAAACTAGCTCATATCAGCCCGTTAAAATTGATGTTTTGTATAATATTTTAATTTCTAGCATATGTTCACACTGGTTTAAAGTCCTACTGGCAAAATCATAACACGAATAGAATCAGTTGGGTTATTATAGTATTCTATGTCGTTATGGTAGAATTCAGTTAGTTGCATAAAATTTATTTCTGTATTACAAATATAACTACCTAATTAATTATTAAATATACATATAAATAACTTAATAATTAGTTACTATTGGTTATATTACTAATAAGAACAACTAACTAGTGTTAACTTATATATATATATATATATATAAACAATAACCCGTCATTGTCAGATTTTAGTATAAAAAATGTATATTACCCGACGTTAACTGGACGGCCGCACATAGTAAATCAGGCCTGGCTAAAGCCAATATTAGCTTTAATAGGTATATAATAAAATATAATAATTTATCACAACAATTTTATTATAAAATTTCTCTATAAACTACATTTGATGTATTTCCTGTTGGTGCTAAAATAGCTAAATTTGTGGACGTACTGACTCATAAAATTGTCCATGTGAAAAACAAACTTGTCTTACATCGATCCCTACAATTTTAAAGGTTTAACCTTCTGATTTATTTATTATCATAGCAAAACATATTATGACAGGAAATTGCATTTTCTTGAATTTGAATTTAGTAGGATTGACCGTTTCACAAACATAATCCTCAGCAGTGGAAAAATTGTCACCATTTGAATTATAAGACATGGTTTTAATGTTATTTCAATTATCAGAGACATACGAAACAATTTTATTTCGGATTTCCTGTCATCTTTCTTGGGTATTATACTAATGAAATAAAAGAGAACGGAAAAGGTAGGCACCATCACCGATAATTGGTACAACTATTTGACGTGTCAATATTCCATTGACAAAAATGTCTTTAATCAATGACATTAAAAAAAAAATATTTTAATGATTATATTCAATATGTATATATATTATGATATTTTAAATAATTTTTCAATTAAAAAAAAAAAAAATAATGCTATAATACGTATGACTCGTATTATTAAAATACATATAATGTACATCACAACATATTAGTACAGTAGCGAGTGAGCTATATAATATAAAGGAAGTGTACGTATAAATTTACTCGTTAAAATTTAATTTACCGATTTCAAACTTTTATAATCAAAATTTTGGAAAATCCTTTCTTAGTGGAACTTAACATTATAATAATAATCTATCTTCAAAATTTCAATTCGATAACTTTTCGATAGCAATTCGATAACAATTCGATAACTAGGTTCGGATTTGCGTTGATTATTACTTAAGTACACTTTTCTTTATATATAGAGATTTAAAGTAAAATCATACCACAATCAAGAGTGATACATTACGTATATTAAAAACTGTTCAATTTAAATTGTTATGAATTTTTTGGAAATAACATAAGTAAATGTATTTATAAATTAGAGGCACTTGTAGATACTGAAAGTGTTTTAGTAGAAAACACAGTCATACCTAATAGAATTTTATAAAATCATATGCATTTACTTGCAACGTTTCCCTTTCTCAGGTGTACTGCATAAAAACTCATGTAAATAAATGTAAATTTTTACATTTGTAGTACCTGGATGGTGTAGTAAAACTAATAATTAATGATTGTGGAGAAAATGGTTTTTTATACAGTAAAAACAATATGTAACGAATGTAACTCGTGAACAGTTACAGTTGGAGAAATAATCAAATGTATTTTCATAAAAGGTTTAGAAAATGAAATGAACGTTATAAATAATTATTTGTTCTTGAATAATCGATTTTTCAATAATTTTCAGAAAATATTCTGTTTTTGAGTATGAAACTAAAGTTTATAATGCAGTATTTAAAGTAAATAAAGTACTTAAAAGAATATTGTAAAATATAGAAGTTATGCACACGCATGTATAATAAAGCTATGCTTTGAATATGGTGAAAAAAAATGTTTATTCATAAAATCAGGATCAGCCTTCATTCTTAGAACTTAATTGACTCGTTGTTGAGGAGAGGGAAATAGGCGTCATGTACAAATTATTTAAATTCGCTCAACTTGCGGCGTAGTGCGGCCTCACGTATACACTGGAAAGTTAACAAAATTGCCTCGAATGCTTGTCAACAGCTTATATACAAAATAACAAACTATCTGTCAAAAGCGGCAGTTGCAAGAACAAACTTGGTCTAGAAAATTCACTGAGAAAAATAAAAAACGACCTATAAAATACAGGACAACTTAATTGTTTATATTGAAATATACAATAATTAAATAGTTATTTATCAGATCAGAGCCACCAGTTTAATGGGGATTATTGAAACACGTGGCAATAATCCAACTCCCCTCTTGAATTTTCTATTCAAAATTGTAGCTTAAAAGATTAATACTAAAAATAACCCTTCCTTGTATCCACTCTAGTAACGTACTTCCTAAGACTAAATTTGGTTTTTGTGCCAATTACTCTACAACACACCAGCTGTATAGATTAGTTGACGCCATATCCTTTTCACTTGAAAAAAAAATACTGTTCTTGCGTTTTTCTCGATGTGTCTCAAGCGTTTGATCGTGTCTGGCATGAAGGTCTTCTCTATAAATTAAAACTTTTTCTTCCATCAACATACTACTTGCTGATAAAATCATATCTAACTGACCGTCACTTCCAAGTCAGGTTTGGTTCTTCCGTATCAAACATTGCAAACATTAATTCAGGAGTCCCACAGGGTGGCATACTCTCGCCAATTTTATATAATATATATACCGCTGATCAACCTACCTCTCTAAATACAACTGTAGCCGAGTTTATGGACGACAAGGCAATTATAGGTATCCATAAAGATCCAATTTCTGCTTCCCTAAATCTTCAACATCACCTTAACCTATTGTTTAGCTGGTACGATAATTGGAGAATTAAAGTAAATCAATCTAAATCACTCCACATTACTTTAACTCTTCGCCTAACTCCCTGTCCTGAAATTACCTTAGCTGACATACCTATACCTACATCTCAAACTGTTAAGTATCTAGGACTAACCATTAATCGTCGCCTCACCTGGGCGCAACATGTAAGAGAAAAAAACTCGCCTTAAATGCACGTATCCGGTTGCTCAAAACACTATTAACTAACAAACATACTAAATTAAATATCAAATTGCTTATTTACATATCCTTAATTAAGCCTATGTGGACATATGACCTCCAACTGTGGAGTAATGCCAAAAAATCCAATCTTGACAAAATACAAACCGTTCAAAATAAAATCGTACGTTCCATCGCCAATGCCCCCCCCCCTTGTATCTCTAATTTTACTCTCTACACCAACTTAAAAATGAAAACTATACACGAAGAAGCTAAAACGTATTACAAACGCTTTTTCAACAAACTGTCTAGTCACTCAAATCCTATGATATCCGGCCTAGCCACTCATACAATTCTTGAAAACCTTTCACGGCGTTTAAAAAGAAACTGGTGCAGAGATCTTCTTAATGAATAATGAAAATATAAAAAAAAAATACATAAGTAGTTATACATATATTTAAGCAAAAGAAAATAACTAGGAACCTATAATCTAGATGCTCGTGAAAGTTATGTGTTGTTTACACGGTATTAGATGGTCATACTTAATCAATGCGTAATATAAAAACTCGAAAAATCAAATAATATATAAAAAACCTGTCTATAAAGTATCAGAACTTTTGTAGTAACTATGTATTATTTTTAACAAGAAAAGTGTGAAGATAGAAAAAAAAATGTAATAAACATGTATGATTATCCGTATGATAAAGTTTTTTGTATTTATAATAATTATTCATATAGACGATAATACAACTCAGTAAACGCATGATAAATTATTGTGATATTCTAGAAACAGATAAAACATTAAAAATTCAATATAATCTTATTATTAATACTATTTTAGTATCAGGTTTTTTTTTAATAACTTGTTATTTAATGTAAAAGTAACAATATTGCATATTTTTTTTTTCATTTTCATTTAATTGTTAACGAATTACTGGAACACCTGCTGTTGGTAAGTTATCGATATCACATTCATTTGTGCCTCTGCGAATTTTAAAAAGCCCGTTGTCACCCCATTGTTTGTTCCATGAGTTGATTAGCAACCAATATGGGACTCCGAATTCCTTTCCCCAGCCGATTAATTTCACAGATTGCATACCTAGCAATGTTGCATTTTCTGATTTAATGTACACTCCTGTGAATTTGGATGAAAAAAATATTACACAATATTTATTGCTTGGTTAGTATTGGTCAGTAAAAAACGATAAAAATAAAATCATATGATTAATTTTATCGTTTTACCTTTACCTGATTTATAATTAACAAAGTCATCGTAGACCCAAAAAGATGCTTCAATGGGTCCGTATGTCATAATATCATGTTGTATGATTCTATAAGTTAGATAATAGAAGTCTCTAGCTAAAATTATTACAATTTATTAGATTTCATTACATGTTAATATTATAAAAATTTTATGCATAAGTGCACATGTCTCTTATAATCAAAAAGTTCTTACGAAATGTATACAATTTTTTTCTCATTAACCTTTTTAAATATTAACTGTTTACCAATAGGTCGTGTATTTTTTATATGATCATTGAATTTTGTGAAAAATCTCTTGTAAAAATATTAGATACACAAACATATTATACAAATTTATACTTATGTGAAATCAAATAAACGAAAAATAACGATAAGTATGCGTAAACAAAGTATATTTCATCGTATATATTATTTTCAGTTATTGCACCTATACTGTCATTGTATGACCAAAAATTTGTTTCATGATCATACATTATCAAACACTTCAAATAGATAAATATATCTTATAAAACCTCGATTATATATGCGTAAAAACGGATATTTCAATTAAATGAATCCAAATATTTTAGTTCTAATCCCTACGATATAATATGATATATAAATAACGCCATACTGAATCTGTGATCTTCATCATAATCGATTTCTGTATCTCCGTAGCATATTCCAGGACAATTATGAGTTTTTTCCAGTGGTTTACCTTTGCATGTATTATTACCGAATTTATCACGAGGACAAGGTGGAACTCTGTATGGCGCACATCCCTAAAAAATAAGTATTCACAAAATAATATTGTTTTTAAATATTTTACATTCTACAAAAAAAGAGGACCAACGCAATACAAAAATTTTTGAAAAAATATCATTGAGACACTATTTTTTTTTTTTTGTTACCTATGTAACATACGTATATATATATGTCATACAATTACTCGTCGAAATTAAAATACTAATATACTTAAAATACTGAACTTGTTGTTAAAACTACCATCAATATTTTACGTTACAAAATCTAATAGTAAACTATTTTGAACATAGAATTAATAATTCAATGAGTAAAACAAATTGAATTTTATAATAACATTTTATTACCGTAGAATTTGTATGATTTAATCGATTACTATTAATCGTTTTTCAAACAATAAGTCGCATTGTAGGAGTAAATTCATGCTTCTAAAATTGTTTACCCACGATGTAAATTATATTATTTACTTCCTTACCTCTTCCGATTCGTAATCTCCTCCGGTAACCACACCCTCATTACTAAAAAATTTCCAACCTCTTATTGGGATGCCACCACCCCAACATCCCCAACTGCAATCTTTACAACAAAAAGCTGTTTCCTCGGCGGACAACTGTTGATTGAATTCACCATCAGTGGCAATACACAAACGGTCTGCAAATGCCGAACTTGTACTGATCGCCTTTAGAACAAATTTGGCCCGTCAACGCACGTCAATACGATCCGTGTAAATAAACAAACGTCATACTCATCCCGAAGCACAATGTCCTTGATCGGGAACCATTCCAATTGTATCGCATTGTTTCCATTTCTTCCTTGCGTCGAACTTCTCTGGGATGTTTTTGTATATTTTGTTGTAATTCTTGTCGTGAGTTTTGAATTCACTCTATTCAGCTCTCTTGGCTACCTCAAGCCCCTTGGATCCCAACATTTGTAAAATGTCTTCTTCGGTAGTTTCCGGTTCGAAGTTTCTACCCGCCTATAATTCAACGTAAACAGTAGATAAAGCGATTGTTGTGCAAATGTAATTGAAAAATCTTAATTTTTTTAGTATTTTATGGTGTATGGTAAGCATGTTGTCGGCTGTATTTAAAAAATTGATTTTAAACAAACACTAACACAAATTATTTACATTGATTAATCTCTGCAATTAAAATGTTCTCAGTAATCGCTTTAACAATACAATTCAAGATTAAATAATTGGCTTACTAAGGTGTTGATTATATTATAGACACAACACCGTTAAAAAAATGTAATGCATATATCACAAATTGAACAATAATAATTAATCTCCTCAGCATTATATTAAATGACATCAACATAAACCTTTAAATTAATTGGGTTATCAATATAATTTGCACAGTGCTTGAAATGATTTGTACATTCTTAATGTCTAAGTGCCCACATATTATCACTGCATGAACTGTAATTATTAAACTTTATTTTATATTACCTTCCAAGTTGTTGCTTGTGCATTGATCTGATTGATGTACTCATCTTCCAAAAAATATGTCTGTTCCGTCTGGTACACGCCGAATAAAATGACGGACAGAAAAATGCAAAGCCGTGTCATTGTAGTTTGCTCGTGGTATATAAATAAATATAAATTCCGTATAATATATTTATACGGAATCAACTAGTGTCCATTGTGGCTTTACAACAGCAACTAATGAATCTAATGCTCTTTTTTGATTATATATGTAACTTAAATCACCGAATGAAGTACCTGATTATGATATTGTCGATGTCATAATTACAAAAATAAACTCTTAAAGATTATCGTTGCCTAATTTTAAAGAAATAATAAAACAAATAACAAACTCCTTCAAGCCTTATCAAATTTTGCAGAAAAGTCAAAAAAAATTACGTGCCATATAATAAGGTTATATAGGATAAACTCTACCGTAGTTTTTACCGTCAATTGAATTTCGTATAATTCAAACAAATAAACAATACCATGTCGAAAATTGTAATTAATCAAAATATGCTGTATTAAATAATAGTGGTCATCTGTATCATAAAATGGAATTACCGATCGAATTTTATACTCAATGCTTCAGTGGTTCCGGCAATTATATTCATATTTATTCCTTTTACTCTTTTTAATCCCCTGAGGGGCATATTTTTAAAAACATTTTTTTTATGCTCAACTACCTTATATAAAAAACAATCATACGATTATTATAATCGGTAATCCGGTTTGTTATAGTAAGTATATCGCACGTTTAATGATATAAGAAAGTATACTCAATTATAAATATTTAAAGATGGGCTCTTGCAGCACGCGGGTATATTGACGAACGATTCATTTGATGTCAGATATTATGACTATACTTTCTATTTATATATGAATCGATGATTGCAAAAACGACATGAGTCAATTTTTTAAAACTTTTGGATAGTAATTAATAAAAGTGTATAATTTAAGTAATTCTGAAAAAATTCTTATTTATAAATTAATACTCCTAGAAATATACTATGCACTGATTCTACATAATTTGTGTATTTTAATAATACGATGTTTTTTCATTATTGACCTTCAAAGTCTTCTGTCTCATGGCGTTTTTCCATTTAATGTAAATATAGCAAACATAAAATTGTTTTAATGTATAGAAAATTACTTTATTTGAGATCATAGGTCATATAATCATAATTAATTAATAAGCTATTGATACATAAAAAAATATTTTACTATATTTTTACATAAATATTGAATTTATTTTTCAATTATTCGTCAGATAAAAACTTCATTTCAAAACGAATTATTTATTTTAAAAAGAGCTATGTAAAATACTGATTTTTTTATATCCTTCATTTTATTTGAATTTATTAGTAAAATATCTTTATCATTTTCTTTTGATAGTTCAATTTGATGTGTTCCGGATAGTGTTAACCAGAAAGTATGTTTTTTGGTGTTCTTAATAATTTCACTAGTTGTTATCATTTCTCTCTTATATATGTAGTGGTGAAAAATGATACATTGAATGACAATTTTTTGTCGCGTGAAACTGATCTTTATGAAGATTCTACCAAATAGCATGTTTTCTTATAATATTTATTCCACCATGATTTAAAATCCAAAATGACTGAATGTGTTATATGTTGTTCTTTGAACTTGTTTTAATTACTAGACTGAATTATAAACTTGAGATATTCAAGTAGTGTATAAATTCTGTCAGTTTTTCTTAAAGTACATTTATCACACCGAAATCTCTATAACCATCAAAGAAGAATGCCCTCGTATAGGAAAATAATGTTCTACTATTTCGAACCGACCAGTATCAACTAAAGCTTGACAAAATCGCACAACAGTATTGTTTATTTATTTTTTCCAGGACAATTGTCAGAAAATAATCTTAATTCGTTCACTTCTGATGGAACACATTGTTGAATATATGTAAGCAATTTTGTACGGGTATTAAGTAAGTTTTGCATGTAATCAAATGTGAGGCATAAAAGATCATTACGTATTTTACATTCATCCCTAGAATTTTAATAGAATATAATTATTTATATAATATTTTTGTATATACTTAATGTATATTATATTATATTCACAAAAAAGTACTTCGGAGAAGTGAAAAAGGCTTTCCGTGCGTTAGTCGAAGCGATTGGGAGAAGAGATAGAATGTTGATGTTAATAAAGAAGTGAAATCAATCCCAAAATTCTGAGCCATAACTTAAAAAGTATCAATTCAGAAACAAAAAAAAATTAGCACAGCACGGTGCAAATTATAGATTGTCAAAAATAATCGAGTCAGAGTAACTCGTAAACAAGTCGACTACTCCGATTTATGGCTAATTTCATCATTAATATGCGCCATGCTGTGCTAATTTTTTTTTGTTTATGAATTGATATTTTTCAAGTTGTGGCACAGAATTTTGGGATTGATTTCACTTCTTTATTAACATCAAAATTCTATCTTTTCTCCCAATCGCTTCGACTTACGCACAGAAAGCCTTTTTTACTTCTCCGAAGTACTATTTTGTGAATTTCAATTATTTTTCTGAAGCACGTTTTATAGTGACATCTTAGGACAATGTAATGATTTTGCTTTAAAAATCAAAATGGGAGCGTTTATAGAATTTTGGGGCCATGTGCGTATTTCCGTGATTTGGTTGTTTATAAGTACCTAGTTGGTTTTGTCCTCCCTAATGCAAAATTTTAGATAGGTGTTGGCCGGTGGTCATCGTTTATAATTTTTTGAAAAAAATAAAATTATAAGATTATTAATAATTTAATAATTTATTATATATTATAATAGATAAATAGATAAATTGTCCATATTTTTCATCTTTGTTGCGCTGCATAATGCCAATAAATATAATTTGTAAAAGCTAAAAATCCGTTTTTTAATTATGGGTAAATATAAAATAATACTATAAGATAGCACTAATAAGTAATAACCCGACCATACTAATATTTTTGTTAATTTATCACATTTGTGCAGTGGTGAGTGGGAGATTAGGTAGGTAGGTGGAATATTTTAGGCTTGCCACGGTTAAATAAAATTGTCAAACCACCACTGTTGTACACTGTACACTACCGCTGAGGCGCTGACCTGTCTATACTGTCTATAGCCAGCGGCCGACAGTCCGGAATAAGTAGTAGGTCTTTTTCACGGCGTTGCTTACCTGTCTTTATTACGATTACGAGTATATAATTAACAAAAAACAATCGTTTTGACGACTACAAATACAAATGAATGTACTACTATTGATTATAAATACATTTATACTTTATAGTATTTATAGTCAGTGGTACTACGTTCCACGCTTAGATCATATACTACGGATGTAGTCATGCGTATAATTGCTCTAGTGTCAAATTGTGTCCAACATCATCCCCACCATTTTCAGAATTTCACGGTACATGACACTAATGCGCATGCCCGAAATCCAGGTATCAGTATCAACACGAGATCCGGGTTTGTGGCCGAAGCCGTACGGCCGCACACCTTCTATTAACGCGTGGCGTTATTCAAGAGGTGCGGACGCGCAGGACCACCGGTTAAGGCGGCCCTGGGTCGTCATAGGGACC
>JAIPRK010001880.1:4223-38098 GCA_025469195.1 Chaitophorus viminalis
ATTGTACATTCTATAATCCAAAATTCTATAAACAGTGAATAAAATGAAAAATAAACTATGAATTGATTCTAAAATTATAATTATAAGTTTATGAAAAATATTTATGTTAATCATGAAAATTTTCCTATTATTTTGTGGTACAAACGGTTTATATTTTTAAGTTATTGTAAAATGTGAAAAAATAAATACTATGACGCAATATTATTAGCATGGAAGGAAATTTACTAAAAGACTGGAATGGGTTGAATATGCGGTAAGACTTAACACAGCTCTGTAATTGAAAATTTGTTTTGCCCAAATGGGGTTTTTCATTTATTTATAAATTAATCATTTATAATTACACTATATCAGTGGTTCCCAACCTTTTCTGTTCTACACTCCATTCGAAGATTTTCAAGAATCTCGCACCCTCCTGTTAATAAACAGATCACCTTATTTATTTACTTCCATCTAATCTATACAATAGTCGTTTAGTGGCATCTTAATCGATAAGTACACAATAACGATAACTGGTCGTTATTAATATTTCATTTTTTCCTTACATTGTAGAATACAAATATAAAATATTTAACTTTGATATGAATGTTTACGCCTCCCTAACAATATTTATACGCTCTACCCCAGGTCAGGAAACACTACTCTATATGATCGAAACAACCCTTTCCTGTTTTTCAGTTATTAATTTTACTGCCAAAATAGATCTTTGACTCTTTCTTTTTCTGCCTTATTGAAATTAGATCGTTGGTCTTTTCCGACATAACAAAAATTAATTAAAACAATCAATGAAAATTTCTTTCTTGCAGAAAGATAATCCTTGATTATTTTGATTGATCTGTACTGCCAATAGGAAACATACAAGATAACTGGTGATTCTTATAGCTGTTACAATTAATTTTAACACACCATGCAGTGGTAAGATGATAAAATTGATCCGGGATCAAAATGTCCCTATAAAATCAAATCGTTCCCCGGAGACATTTTGATCCGTAGACACTTTTGATCAGTTTTTTTTATTGGGACATTTGGATCCTTTTTGTAAAAATTCAAATTTTTGAACGGATCAAGATGTTCCCTAAAGGATCAAATTGTTCCCCCTAGACATTTGGATCCGTAGACACTTTTTGATCGGTTTTTTGTCATTGGGTCACGTTTTTTTATACTCTTCGTAATTGTCAGTACAAGGTTTGTAAGATGGAACATTTTTTAAGAGTCTACCGGTTAAGTTGAAATCTGAGATTTGATAATGTAAGAAATTGATAAAAAAAATATTTATGTTTTTGGTAAAATTAAGCGGTTTTCCTTTTATTATTTTTAATATATAAATAACTAATCAAAATAGTTAAAAAAAAACAAAAACAAATAATTCAAATAGGTGAAGTCATTTTCGAGTTACAGTGAACTAAACAAATAGTTAAATATTTTTATATATAAAGGCAGAAGATAGATAAATTAATAATTCTAGGTGATATGAAGTTCACCGTATCAGTATGTATGACGTATTCTATCAAGGTATAATATAATAAAATTATTATATGTGTATATTGTATGTACCTAGAATTATACGTAACATGGGCATATAGCTATGGGCTAAGTTTTCAATCATGTAAATGCGTTATAAACTATGCCCCGGCCATGAATGTCCCGTGCGAAACCCAGTTATTCAGCTTTTATTTTATAAAAATATTAAATAAGTGACTGGTTATATTATTATTAAATGTATCTATATTATTTTATAATAGTATAAAAAAACGTGTCCCAATAAAAAAAATACCGATCAGGAAGTCTCCGGGAGATAAATTGATTCTTACGGAGACATTTTAAACCACTTGGAGAATTAAATTTTTTACAAAACGGATCAAAATGTAACCTAAAGGATCAAATTTTCTCTAGCGGATCAAAATGTCCCAAAAAAGGATCAAAATATCCGGTTACCCAAACAACATATAGCGGTCGCCAAACCAGAGGCTAAGACCGAGTTTCAGGGTGAAGACTTACCGCGAATCGTTCGTGCGTTTCGTTGGATACCGAACACTTATACGAGTTATTGACGTACACTTTGCCTGGCTTGCAGCATTTTTTCACGCACGGTTTCTGCACGCACGAGCACACCTCGTAACCTGGGCCATCTATGCGACGACGGTACTGTGATGGCATATACCGTCGTTCGGGGTTTCCGGCGCACAAAATGTCGTTTTCCAGGTGGAAGCCTTCGGGCGCCGGTTCGTATACGTTCATCGGACACTCATCTGTGGTTCTTGCACTGCTAGCCACCAGTAGTAGTAGTACCAAAATCGACAAGATCGTTAGCGGTCTCTCATACGTGCCCATTATTAGAGACTTCCAAGGATATCATCTATTTCCGAGTAAAACGCGTGCGCGTGCGAACGATCGAAGCTTACACGTTGGTTGTAATAGAGGAAATTAAAAAAAAATGTTGTAAGTTATTTATTATATTGACCAATCGATTGAACAATGCGCACGACGAGGTAACGGATCGATTGCACTCCACAAGTTCTCGGTAATTGTTTGAAAGTATTCAAACACACTATAACGTAGTTGGACTTTGTAAAAACCTATTCGAAACGAATGGAAGCTGGAATAATTCTACTCGTGTTTACTGCCACCGCCGCGGTTTTCATACAGATTTGTGTTGATATCTACCAGAGTAACATAATCTACTGTTGATTATTTTCATCAACATTTAATAGTTTATTTTATTTAAAAAATTACATATGATCGTCTCGCATCGAATGCTTGTTTCACTTATAACACGCGTGATTTTAACGGCTGACGAACTGTCCTGGAGTTGGAAACAAATAATACTGTCCAAAACGATGTATACTGACTCAACAACGCACGAGAACATGGCATCGATCAGTTGTGGTTTAGGGTGTGCGAGTACCGGATGTTCAAACAACAGACTGCGATAGCTATGTTTTAACGATGTATTAACTGTCAACTGATATCTGACAAAATAAGCGAAAGCATAATGTATGTTAAGTTTTCATAATAATAATGAAAAATTTAAATAACGAAAAAAACGGCCTGAACATTATTATTTGTAATCGGCAATTATTCATCGTTTTTGTTACTCCGTATTGACATTTGCTATTGGATGTGTATCGATATTGAAATTAAACTCCTGTAGAGCTCTAAATGGTACCGTTAGAATCATATGATCCAGAACTCAAGGTGAATAAAAAAATGGCACTACTTTTGACAAATAATCGATTTTATATTTTTTTCAAGCCATTTTATCTTTTGAGTTTTGAAACAGTCTTTTTCACTATGAAATAAAAATATGGGTTTATTATTCTTATAAACTATAATTTGGAAAAAAGGAATAATAATCCTTATAGTTAAACCCGGTGAAAATAAATATTCTACTGATGGATATATTACACTCCTAAGTATAATGTATAACTACAATTATGGAAAAAATCATAAATCAAAGACTAATATTGCTCCTAGAAAAAAATGAAATCCTTGCCAAAGAACAAAGTTATTTTCGACATGCCAGATCAACAATGAACAACCTAATAACAATCAAAACTGAAAATGAAAATGCATTTGAACAAAAACGAATACTTAGAATGGTCAGTTTAGATATATCCAAAGTCTAGTATCAGTAAGGAGGAATAGAATGTTAATCATACTAAGTAAAAATCTTAGCAAATGGTAATATGCTCAAAATATAATGACCTTCCTAGAAGAAAGAAAATTCCAGATAAATATATCTAACACACTATCTAATATCCTCAGACAAGAAAATGGTACCCCGCAATGAGCATCATTTGCAGTCACTTTATTTCTTTTAACTATTAACAACAATGTAGAAATAATGAAAGCTCCTGTTAAAGCCAACTTCTTTGCTGATAACTTCAACATAATATTCTGTAGAAGCAGCAACCTAAAAACAATTCAAGTTTCTTCAAAAAATTGTTAACAGCCTAACTGATTGGTCAAAACAGACTGGTTTCTTATTCTCCAACCTCAAATCCCAAACCATTATTTTCACAAAACAAAAAAAAAAAAAATCCCTCAAAATAACATAAGATGAACAGAATATACCCAATAATTACAACATAAAAATATTAGAAATAATATTTGACTAATCTGGTTACCCCATCTAAAAAATATACGTGGTTCAACATCTCAAAAACTCAATATAATCAAAAGATTTCGGACAGCCAAATAAATTTTATAGATATTCAAAAAAAAAAAAAAATTACAAAAATCGAAAATTTAAATTGTCTATAAATAAGTCAAAATATGTCAAAATACTTAGAAACCTTATCCATGTATAGAAAAAGCTAATATAATGATTTGGTAAAAATTTCAAGTGTTTGACAATTTAAATTTTTGATTTTTGTAAGTTTTTTTTTTGAAATATCTATAAAATTTATTTGGCTGTCCGAAATCTCTTGAAAATTTAACACAAAGTGTATTATAAGTTATACTTATCATAACTAAAAAATATCGGAGATCGTTTAACTCAAATTTTTTTATAAGCTCATAAAGATCAAATATATATAAAATATGTAAAAATCGCGATAATTTGCAAGTTATTTTGTTGTTGAAAATTCATAAAATGTTTTCAGTTTATACTTAAGGATTACAATTTTAACACTGGGTTATCCATAAGCTATTCTTCAAAAAGCTTTAAAAAAAATGCTACGGACTAGTGAGGCCCATCCGGTTCTTTTTTTATTTTTATTCGATAATTTTTTACATAAAATTTGACGAAGTGTTTGAGAGGTAATATTATAATTGATAACTAATTAAATAGTAATTTTATCAAATACCTATTTATTTATTTTTTTTTTTATTTATATATAGTTATCAAGTGTATATGTGCATCCGTGCGGGTAGTGCTGGTATCTAGTGATAACTGATAATAGTAGAATATTAAAAATAATGAGTTGGAATTACCACATATTATATGAATGTTGAATTGAGAGTAATACAATATAGATTTTCAGTCTTTCAGATAGCAGTAATAAACTAAAAAACATATTTGTATACATTTATCAATTTTTTTGTTTGTGTCATACAAATTTTAAAATAACTTGAAAATATAGATTTATTGTTTAATTTATGTTTATTTTTCAATTTATTTACTGTACAAATTTTTTTTGTTTATATTAAAAATATTTCGCATTTTTTGATGTTTCTTTTTGTGATTTGAAGAACTAATATCATAGTTGAGTGTTTTTACAAAATTACAATGACATTAAATAATAATTAATTATAAATCATGATAATACACAGTACAAATTATTTTATTATTTCTACAAAGTTAATAAGCTAAAAAATCATACTTAATAATACTAGTTAAAATTAATTATCTGGGGAATCGTTTCATTTTAATTTTGACTTAGATTTAAGACACAGTGGAGGTTTTAGTTGTTTTAGATATAGTACTACTATAGTGAGTTCTAGTTGATGATGACATAGTAGATTTATTGAAATGTTTGCTGAGTAAACAAAGCTTTTCGCATAACAATCTTAAAACGCGTTTTTTACATACAAAGATTAAAAAAATAAAAACTCCTTGCAACGCATTTACAAGGTCTGTAATGATCCAAAATGTAACACCATCCTTTTTCTCAAATGCCCAAGATAATATTTCTGCCATCCAATTTATACCCATTACGATGAATAATTTCAAATACAACACGAATCTGTAACATAATATTAAAACTTTATTTTAAGACTTGTTATTTTATTAAAAATCCGATACTTACCTTTGTTTGTTATGATCAATCTTCCTTTTGTGTTCAGGGTTATTGATTATTTTAGTATCTCGTATATTTCTTGCAATTTTTACCGCAGTAAATAAAAACATCAATAGGTCACCGCATGATAAAATAGCAATAGGGCAATAGAAATATATAAAAGTTGTCAGATTTGCTAAAATATAAGAAATGTAATTAATTTAAATAGAATGTATTTTGAAATTTAGTAGTACAACCGAATTTAACTAATAAAAGAAAGTGTTATTTCTCAATATATTTTGTTATTCATCATTTCCATATAACTTTTTCTATATTAAATCTTTTTTTTATTGAGCTATTAGAGATAACATTTTTTATTTATGATTCAAAAAATGAACTTAATTAATATAAATTATATCTTTTTTTGTATACAGACGTACCTATAGAGGTACATTACATAATTATATTTTTTTTCCAAAAATATCACATTTAGTCATTTAGATAATAAAAAAGGTAATTAATATATACTATTGTACTTGTGTACGCGTCCTAATTACATATATTTTATTTCATAGACTAAAGATATATTTAAATAAAAAATGTGGTTAGTTTAATACTTACAATTAAACCAACATTGTTTTTCACCTAATCCTGGAGAAAATGGTGATGCGCTATAAAAAGCTTGCATGTAATATGTAAGTATTGAAATTACAGAGCTACATCCCCATGCATAAATGGAATATATTTTGAACCTTTTTGATTCGTGTTGTCTTAAATTCCCTTTCAATGGTCGAAATCCACTGAAAATGTATAACTAGATATTAAAATGTTTGAGTAAGTATTTTTAAATTACCTTAGTACCTCCTATACACAAGTTTATTGAAAAATAAAAATATTTTAAATTTAAAACGAAGTTGATGTTTGGAACATATTTATTAATGTTAAAATTAAATTTTTTCTGAACATTCTATATAAGTCATAATTTATAACTGAATATAACTTTTATTATACATTTTAATGATACGTAAGTAAACTTTTTAAAATAATATTTTATTGATTTATTATATTTGTACCTAGAGTAAAATTCGTAAAATATACTACAAGCACTAAGGCACAAACGTCAAACACAAGCTATTATATAATTTTAAAATTAATAATTTAGCCTCCAAATTATGTTCTATGTAGTTATTTTTATTTTCAAGACATGCTTATAAATTTTTGGAATTCAACTTTCGATAAATTATTTAAAATATATTCTTAAATGAAATACTTCCTAGTTCCTTTACCGATTTTAACATTCACTATTAATTATTAAATATTATTATTATGCTTTGTTAAATTATATTATAATATTTACTAATGAAAAATTTTACCTGAAAGTCCACCATAAATCAAAACACATAACATTTAACCAGAAGAAACTGGCCAAAAAAGAGAACTGAATAATAAACCCTAAAAAAAAAAAAACAATAATAGAGTTTATGAGATTTTAAGATATTATTCAAAAATGTTCAAAATAATTGTGAAAATCTAATGAAAAATTTACAAAATAAACGGCAACATTTACAAATCCCTATTTTTTAACAAAACAGAATTCTTTTCTTCGTCGTGACATAAAAAAAAAGTAGTCGAAGTAACTTAAATTTTTACTTAATGTTTTTATATAACATTTATTTTTTCGCATTTTTTAAGCTTTATTATCACAAAATGTCGATAAAATGATTAACGTTTTTAAAAAAAATTTTGAAAATTTAACAGGAAGTTTTTCATACTTAATGTTCTTACTTGTTCTTAATTGTAATATCATTACAATTTGAGTTTGAAATTTTTAATGAATTTCGCGACGTATAGAACATTTTTATAAAAATTTAAACTTTTACACTTAGAGCTTATCATTAGATAAAACTATAAAAGATTCTTTACAAGTTCAGTGTTCACAAATATTTTTAAGCAATAAAATATTATAGTTTGACGAGATAAAAAAAGGAATTCGTTTATATTCGAATATCTATACGAATTTCAACTGATTGATATTAGATACTTGCTGTTCAAATCGAAACAAAAATTAGA
This sequence comes from Chaitophorus viminalis, assembly GCA_025469195.1. Classification (NCBI taxonomy): domain Eukaryota; kingdom Metazoa; phylum Arthropoda; class Insecta; order Hemiptera; family Aphididae; genus Chaitophorus; species Chaitophorus viminalis. Next base: position 12,011 of record JAIPRK010001880.1, read on the forward strand.
CGCACTCATGAAAATATATTAGCATTATTTTTTCTAATTTTTAATAATTTAAGTGTATATAAATATATGTTTGTTGATAACAATTCAATTAAATATTTGGTAATTCTAAAACAAATAAAAAATTATCTGGAAATCATAAAACTGTTTATCGTAATTACTAAGAACGAGACCTTGGTGTTTATTATGTTGTTTTGTTTTTACACAATAAAATATAATAACTTTAAAACTTTCACGCCTTAATATTTAAATTCCTGGAAAATTCCAATTCTTTGTTAAAAATGTACCTACTTGGAATTTTTTTTTATAAATGAATTTTCAAGCATATTTTTTTTCTACTTTGGTTATCTCTATGCAAAATATAAATAAAATAAAATATAATATTCCTCACGTGTATTAGATACTTTAGTTATGCCGTATCATGTATACAAATATAATAATATAGTACTATACCTACTACCTATAGTATGCAAAAGACATTTCCAGAATTGGAATTAATTTATTTGAGTTTTAGTAAACTCAAAGTATACTTGTAGTATACTTGTTGTGTTTAAAACGAGTTACCATGTTTAAGTTTGTAGAAATATTGTAGGTACATGAGTTTTTTTTTATTATTTCAGTTATTATTTATTGAAAAATTATTATTAATCATCTAATCATCATCTTGATACCTAGTAAATAGTGCGTAATAATGTGATAATTCGTGTAAAATATCACTTTTGTTATATTCCAAGGTTTTTATAATTAAATAAATAAAATGAGAAATAGAAATAAAGAATTTTAAATCATAATTATTTACTTTATTATTTAACTTATTTAACTTTTTTACTTACCGAATAAAATACAAACATTTTTTTCAATTTGATTGGATATAAATTGAATTATGATTAAGCTGGTGAAGGCTACTAAGAGTGCTGCTACATGACACATTAGAGACTTTCCGTGCAAATTACGTAACTTTTTAATAAGTGTATATACCAAAAATGTCATTAAAAAATATGGTAGAGATACCATCATTGCCACCGTATTAAGTATGCTTAATCCATTTCCTTTCGTATCGATCATATCATAACAGAAAATGGCTGTATAATGAATAGCCAATCCATTTTCATTCGTTTGACATGTAATAGATAAACTTTTAAAATCCATTTCGAGGAGTTGATCTAAACAAAATTGACCTGGCGTAACATATTTTGATTTTAAATATTCCATTAACCACTCATCTTCGGAACCATCAAAACTATTTGAATCACTTGTGTTTGATGGTATCAATTGATACTTTTCAGCATTATTTGTACAATTCAGTTTCAAATAAGTTATGTGAAATCTGACTGTCTCGTATATTTCAACCGACTTATTTACAGTTCCAAACTTCGGTACCTAAAACCCATATAATATTTCTTATTTGGTTACTTTTGAAAATTTGAAATAATATAGAATATATAATTAGAATTTAATGATTAAGGTAAACATGTGACATATGATATGGTGGGTTGGCATGGTACCGATAAGTATTTATTGGTGTGTGTCCCAACGAATGTGCGCAAGAAACGCAAGGGAAATTAAGCGCTAGATTTTAGGGTGCAATAATGAAATAACAACGTGTAAAAAAAATAATAATTAATTATAATACTTATCCATTTTTAAAATAAATTACAGCACATAATAAAAATGAAATAAAACTGATCAAAAACTAAAACATGATCAATATATCAAAATATTTAGCAAATGTTTAAAGTAATAAAAATAAAATATAATTTATAATTAATATATCAATTTTTCCGAGCAATTGCTTTAAATAACAATAGAAACAAAATTAAATTTATAGTCTATAACAGGGATGGCAAACCTTTTGAACACTGCGTGTCCAAAATTACCTTTTAGATTGTGAACGGAGTGATGGAACCTATTAATTTTACAATGATGTGTTTTTTTTTATATATATATTTATTTTTGTGTCATAACGTTTTGGGGCAGTAAAATGCTTCAATTTTCTTAAACAGCAACTTCACTGAAAGGAAAGTGAATGTAGATGGTACTTGGGCAAGACAAAAATATAACTTCTTCAATACTTTTTAAAAGCGCCGAAAAAAATGATAAAAAAATTTCGAAAAATCGGGAAATTTTATGCAAAACCACGTTTTTTTAAAAATGCTCTAACTCAAAAACCAAAAAACTCAAACACTTGAAATTTTCACCAAATGTTTATATTAGCGATTTTTATACATGGTTAAGTTTTCAAAGTATTTTGAAATTTATTAACCTATTTATAGATAATTTAAATTTTTGATTTTTCTAAGTTTTATTTTTTGAAATATCGATAGAAAAATTGACTGTCCAAAAACTCGTGAAAATTTAATATAAAGTTAACAATAAGTTATAATTATCGTAAATAAAATAAATTGAAAATCGTTCCACACAAATAATTTTTATTAGCCCATAAAGTCCAAATTTGTATGAAATATGTTAAAATCGCGATAATTTGCATGTTATTTTGTAGTTGTACTCCATCTCCAACTGTACAGCAGAGCGAGGCCCATCCGGTTCTTCTTTATTTTTATTTTTTATTTTTTTATTTTTGTAATTGTTGATAAAATAATTTGGCTGGTACAAAATATTTGAAAATTTAATAGAAGATTCCACATTAGTTGTTTTTACTGTCATTTCAAAATTATTCAAATCCATATGTCTAATTAATTTTTATAAGTGTTTGAAAAGCAAATACTGACATTATATTTCAATTTAAATATAACATAATATATTCTTATATACCTATTCTAGACCAGCATATCAATCCTTATTCGTATTCAATAATACCTATCATTGCATTCAAATTTAACAAATTCATTGTAATGATGTATCCTATGAACGAGGTGCACTCCACCCCTACTGTACAGCAGCGCGAGACCCATCTGGTCTTTTTTTTTTTTAGAGCGTGCCAAGAAAAATATATTAAAAATATTATATTCTCTTATATTAGAATTTGATTGTATAATTAATAAACGTACGTAAATAACATACAAAACGCAATATCATATAGATAATATATAGGTATTATTATTTTATCTACAGATAAAATTGAATAATCGTTAATGACCGATAAAAGCAGTATGCTCAAAATATTTTTACCAATTACCTATATTCTATAATATTATATATTATATAGTATAAAATAGTAAACATTTTCGAGTGCCCACAAAATCTTTTCGCGTGCCCTGGATTTGCCAACCCTGGTCCATAATGTATCACAATAAATCAATACTTTGTCAAAATTAACGATCGTATTTTTTCTAATTTGAATGATCAAAAATCAAATTAATTAACCATCCACTATGTCAATTATTAACATATCTATAAAATGGTCTTTTCGGTATAGTGTTATCATTGTCTACATTGTAATCTATATTGTCGATAAGAAAAATACAGACGGCTTGACGGCGTAGGTATACCGAATGACTAATGTTTATAGATGTTGCGATTAATATCAAAAAAAGGCAACGGACGTCGATCACTAATAAATCCTGGAAAATAAGGCCGCTATCGCTACGGGCCTAAACCAGGTTAGCAGGGAAATTTTTATAGATTTTGAAGGGTGGCAAATTGTTTAAGATTTATAGGGATTTATATTTATTTCGTAAGTTTCACACTACTGACTTGAGATCAACGCTTATGTTGAAAATAATTATTATAACTTTCCAGTCAATGTGTAACCCGTTGAAGAGTTTTCCCTTCCTCACGACCCCACCACTGTGATATTTGAAAACCACGAAATATTTTTCTAATATCGGTTGTTAATAGAGTTTCACCACTTGCGCGGCAACACGGATGCCAGTCAAGTAACAGTAGTGATTTGTACAAGGTTCAGAAGTTATAGGAACTAATATAATATACTATCGAGTGGCGGTGCAATATGTGTTGCCCCTATCTTTTAAAACATTTCTAAACACACCACTGGCTTAAAGACGTCATTGTGCACTTACCGCGAATTCCTGATGCGTTGCGTTGCACCTGCTGCACTTGTAATTATTCTTGTCCTTCACTTTGCCCGCCGGACAGCATTTGATTACACGCGGTTTGCCAGCCATCAAATCGTCGTTCTCCAGGCGGCATCGCTCGGACACCGTCGTCTCATACTCGTTGGACGGACACGCGTCCGCGGTCCCCGCACTGCTGGTCACCGTCACCACCATAACCAAGACCGCGGGTAGCAGAAGTATTAGCATCAACAGCGACAACCGCGACGTGGTCGACGACCGTTCAGACGCGTCCGTCATCGCGGGTTAATGTAATTACGATCGTGAAGTATTACAATGTGGCACAATAACAATAATGATATTATATTATTATATTATTATGATGTTACTGTGCACCTGTTTTCGAACGAACACGACAACGAAGCTTATACGTCGACAGAGGAATGTTGTGGGAAAGGAATTGTAAAAAATCCAAAGTTCTTCTTCCGCATCGATGGCAACGCGGGCTTGGTCGCAACACTAGTTGTTACAACGCGCGGTGACGGATTAATTGTTTATCCATGTGCTCGCGTAGTGTACCGTGTTCAAATCGAAGAGTAATATCAGTAATATTCATTATTTAATGCTTCAAATGCGCGAGATAACGCGCATCCGGACAAAACCTGTTCAGATACGGGATTAAAACAGCGTGCGCGTTCGCCGCCGTTATTCTATGCGATGTGTTGTGTGTACACTGTACCTACGCAATTATTATTGGTCACTCGCTATAGTATGTGTCGATATCTAGGTACTAGAGTAATAACTAGAGACTGGAATTTTCGGTTTTAAATATGATGCTAATATGCACTTAAAAACCATTAAAATATGCTCTAAATAATATCTTTAAACTGGTAAAATACGCTAAAATCCCAGAACTTATATTCTACTTCCTAAAAATATGCTTTTATTGCTAATATGATAATTATTTTATTTAATATACATATATACATATTTGTGTATGAGTCATTATTTGTACTTATACTAAAACATGTATTTAGTCAAATAAAGTGCCATGATATGTAACGAAAAATAATGTAATAAATGAGAAGTAGATAACAAGATAGCTTTTAAATGTAAAATATAAAACAAATTTCAATCAAAACTATAACAATTTTTTTTAAAACAATAAATATATACCATTTCTTTTGTAATTAATTTAAATCCTTGAACTTTTAAAGAAATAGTGGCGTATTTGAGAGGAGGGCGATGGGATCAACCCCCCTCCACAATAAATATCTTTTTTTGTATAGGTATTTGCTATATAATTATTATACCAAATCATTACACATTGTTTTGAACGCAGTTAACATTTAATTCGTCATTTAAAACGTCATTTTTCAATGACGTGTGTTTTTTTTGTTCCTACATATGTTTTGGGGCCGTAAAAATACTTTGATTTTCTTATACAGCAACTTTTTTGAGAGGAAAGTGAGTGTAAATAGTACTTGAGCAAGTAAAAAATGAAACTTTTTAATTACTTTTCTAAAACGTGAGGAAAAACCATAAAACAATTATGGCAAAACGGACATTTTTACGCAAAACTACGTTTTGACAAAATACATTTTCAAAACAAAAAACCGCAAATACTTTTTATATAAATGATGAATTATAATAATAAATGTTGTTTTCAATGAATTTTGACTTTTTTTTGACCTATTTATAAACAATCAAAATTTTTGATTTTTATATATTTTATTTTTGAATTATCCATAAAAGAAACCCGAAGGTCCTCGCTCTGCTGTACAGTAGGAGGTGGAGTGAGCCTTGCTCATAGGATAGGTCATTACAATGAATTTGTTAAATTTGAATTCAATGATATAGGTATCATTGTATACGAATAACGATTCTAAACGGAGATGATATGTTGGTCTAGAATAGGATATTATAATATAGTTTGTTACATTTAAATTGAAATATGTCAATATTTGCTTTTCAAACGCCTATAAAAAAAAATTGTGCCTATGAATTTCAATAATTTTTTATGACAGTAAGAATTACTTCTGTAGAATTTCCTATTAAATTTTCAAGTATTTTGTACGAGCCAAATGTTTTTTATCAACGATTATATATAAAAAAAAAAAAAAAAATGTAAAAAAATCAAATATTTAAAATGCCTATAAGTAGCTTAAAAATTATTATAGTATTTTGTAAATATATATGACATAAATTAAATACCAATCTTAACAGCTAGTAAAATTTTCAAGTTTCTATGACTTTTACTTCTTGAATAATCGAAAATATTTAAAATCGTCAGAAAATAAATCGCTATTTTATGCAATTTCGTAAAAATTTAAATTTCAAACAGTCATAAAATTTTTTTCTTTAAGTCCGGTAGAAATTTTTTTATAGATTTATGATGAGTAGCTTATGGATAACTTAGTATTAAAATTTTGAACTTTAGTTATAAACAGAAAAAATTTTATAAATATTTAACTACAAAATAACTTGCAAATTATCGCAATTTTAACATATTTTATATAAATTTGAATTTATGAGCTTATAAAAAAAATTTGAGTAAAACTATCTCCGATATTTTTAGTTACAACTAGTATAACTTATAATAAATCTTGTATTAAACTTTCAAGAGTTTTCGGATAGCCAAATAAATTTTATAGATATTTAAAAAAAAAAAACTTACAAAAGTCGAAAATTTAAATAAGTCAAAATAAGTACTTTGAAAACTTAACTTTGTATAGAGAATGCCAATATAAAGATAAATCATTTAAGAATTTAGGCTTACTAAAGCGTACTTGTAAAAATTTTTCAAACATATCAGCTCTCAAAAATTTATATTTCTCCCTAGTTCGATCCCAATTCGATTACGCTTCATTAATATGGCACACTGACAATATCACCCAAAATCATAGTCTATCCACCATCCAGAATAACTTTCTTCGACACCTGTCGTATAAATCCCACATTCTGATTATGACGCTACTTGAACATTTTTAAAATAATGCCCCTTAGTAAAAAATTTAATATCTTAAACTGTAAATTTTTATATAAATTATTATATAATATTATCGATTGCCCCGAAATCCTTGAGCGTTAGAATGTTAGAATTAACCAATCAAACTCCAGAAATTCCTCAATATTTTATCTTTTTTCTATTAACTCAAAATTTATGTTATATACCCCAGCAAACGTACTTATGTCCGTAGGTAACTCAATTAAAGATATTGATTTATTTAATATTACCTTACTTAATTTATCAATATTTTTATCTCAATGATACTGATCTTTTCTTTCTTCCTTCTTTACTATCTTAATACACTATTGTTATTCTATTGTACTACTAAATTTGACTTCAATATTTTATTTTAATTTTACCTCTGTCAATTTATTCATTTTATTGTAATTGTAATTATTTCCGTTAATAAATTATTATTATTATTATTATTATAACTATTATTATTATTATTATTACTAAAATACAAAAGCGCAAATTAGTTTTGCGCTTTTAAGCTATCGAAAAAAATTGAGTTTGCGCTTTTGGGCTTCACCGAAAATATGTATTTTAAATTTATGAAGGTATTTTAAGGTATTTTGTTCGAATTCAAATCCGCGCCTTTGTTCTCTTGTCAACCACCAGACCGCGGCATGCAGCGTCGCAGCGATACCCCCTATCATCATCCATCACTGGAGGGGGGTCGCGGGCATTGACTGTGACATGCGCTCGGTGCAAAGTTTTGAACCGGTGACTGGTCTGTCAGCTGTCTCTGTCTTTTACTGTCCATGTGAATACATCTCCGCACCGTCGTGTAATCGACCAACTATGCAATTTTGTAACTGTTCAATTTTTTTTCCTTTTTGCCATCGCTTTTTATATTGTGCGAATCAACGTTATCGTTCTAATACGATATTACAATATTACATTCAATTTGTGGTTTTATTTTATTCTATCTCACCTGCGATTCTAGCAGCGAGTATATAAAGTCATATATTACACCGACACAGCAGTTGTTCTTTTTTTTGTTTTCCTATTTTGGTGTAATATCCAACGTATTTGTAGCGTCACCACAACGTGCCGCGACAATTTGTCATTATTCAAAAACTAAAGAAACGCAGAAACGCAAAATTTTTACCAGTTGTTTAGATTGGCATTTTATTTAAGTCATTTTTTCAGATTAATATATATTAATTACTCATTACTAAGCACCCTATAGGGATTTGAAATATTCGTTTTTTCAATATAATTATTGATAAAAAAAATTTGGCTGGTACAAAATACTTGAAAATTTATAAGAAGATTCCAAAGAAGTTTTTCTTATTTTCATTCAAAAATTATTGAAATCCATAGGCACAATTTTTTTTCATAAGGTTTTGAACCGTGAGTATTGACATATCACAATTTAAATAGAATATAATATATTATATAACATAACTATTGTAGACTAATATATCATCTTCGTTCAGAATCGTTATTCTTATACAATGATACCTATCATTGCATTCAAATTTAACAAATCCATTATAATGACCTATATTCTATGAACGAGGTGCACTACACTCCCTACTGTATAGGAGAGCAAGGCCCATCCAGTTCTTTTTTACTTAAAGATAATTCACATAAACATTAAATTTAAGGAAATAGTAAATACCAATAATCACGCTTCATTTTGATAAGTATTATTTTTAAAATCTTCCAGTTAAAGTTAATATGTGTAAATATAATTATGATTATATTTCACTGTTCATTAGATATATACCACAGTAGTACCTACTGTTGTTTATCTTTAATGTTACACTAATAAATGATTATAGTATAGTATGATGAATTTTATTAATCACTTAAAATGCAAACACTTACCCACCTACCCATTTAAAAAGGGGTGGCAGCGTCTATCCCTAATATATAGGTTCGGTGCAACTGTATCTACCTAATACTTGTATAAAAAGTTTCCATGTTTAGATAGTTCATTGAGAAATCAATTATCAATGTGATACAAAAGTTTGTTAAATATTTTCATTTTATTTTATTTTAATTTAAAAAGTTCAGAGTATGGACAATTTGAGGCTGAATATATTTATTTATTTTTTATTTCTTTTATATAATAAAACTTTAAGTATTAATTTTTTAATTTTATGTTCCTATAATAATCAATGTGATACAAAGGATTGTCAATTGTTTTTATATTTATAGTTAAGTTTTTGTATATTTATTAAAATTTTTTAAAAATTGATAATTATGTTATGTTTTATTTCAAATAAATACTTTGGTTGAATTTTAAAGTGCAAAATATATATATCCTTATAGTATCAATAATGCCATATGGCATCAGGCCTAGAAAAATTAAGCTTTTCATAAAAATCTCTTATTTGAGTCCTATATAGATATATTAAAAAAAAAAATTAATTTTAACGAATTTCAATCATTGGGGCTGAAAATAACTAGCCATTACGATTAGGATAACCTTACCTAATTAACAAACATTTAATTGTATACTTACATAGTTTTTTTTTTAAATATTTTTTATTTTATTGATTTATTCAATGTAATAATTTTTATTTGGAGAAAAAAACGAATTCTTAGAAGTGCACAGATATTTAACGTAAAAATCAATTGTTATAAGTCTATTGATTTTACAATGATGTGTGATTTTTTTTATTTTTTTATTTTAATTTTTTATGTTTGTATCTGACGACACCTTTTTTGGCGATAAAAATGCTTCGATTTTCTTAAACAGCAACTTTTCTGAAAGGAAAGTGAATGTAGATGGTACTTGGGTAAGTCAAAAATGCAACTTTTTCAATATTTTTAAAAAAATTGAAAAAAAACGATAAAATAATTACGAAAAAACGGGAAAATTTACGCAAATTCACGTTTTGACCAAATACATTTTTAAAATACTCTAACTCAAAAATGATAAATCGCAAATACTTGAAATTTTCACCAAATTTTCATATTAGCTTTTTCTATACAAGGTTTAATTTTCAAAGTATTTTGACATATTTTGACTTATTTATAGACAATTTAAATTTTCGATTTTTGTATGTTTTTTTTTTTAAATATCTATAAAATTTATTTGGTTCCCGAAAACTCTTGAAAGTTTAATACAATGTTTATTATAAGTTATGCTTATCGTAACTAAAAAATATCGGAGATCGTTTAACTCAATTTTTTTTATAAGCACATAAAGTTCAAATTTATATAAGATGTGTCAAAATCATGCTAATTTGCAAGTTATTTTGTAGATAAAAATTCATAAAATATATTCTGTTTATACTTAAGGTTTAAAATTTTAACACTAGGTTATCCATAAGGTACTCTTAAAAAATCTATAAAAAAATTTCTACCGGACTTAAAGGAAAAAATGTTATGACTGTTTGAAATTTAAATTTTTACGAAATTGCATTATAATTCAATTTAAATATAAAATACTATATTATTATATACACATTTTAGACAAACATATTAACTCCATTCAGAATCGTTATTCGTATACAATGATATCTATCATTGCATTCAAATTTAACAAATCCATTGTAATAATGACATATCTTATAACGAGATGCACTCCACCCCCAACTGTACAGTAAAGCGAGGCCATCCGTTCTTTTTTATTGTGGTATACACAGTAAGACACATTCATTTTAAAGTCATAAAAATCTAAATAAATATGTGTTTAGATTATAATTAACTATTTTATTTGTATTATATAAACATTATATACAATAAATTATAAAATACCTAAAAAATAAAATTGTTTGTAAATATTTCTTATAATAAATATGTTTATTTATTTAACATTTAATTCGTACAAATTTGATTTTTTGGTATTCTAAACATATTTTGAATTTTTAATGTATTTTTGTAAATTGTAGAATCAATATTGATTAAATGTTCATAATTCTATGTTTTTACAAGATTAAAATTGAATTAAAAAATAACTTATTATAATTCACTACACTACATACCTATTATATACTTTTATATATATATTTTATCATGTCATCCAATAAATAAGGAAAATAATCATACTATAGGACATAGGTTACTATAAAAAAAATAGTTTGTGGTTACTATTAATTATCTGAGGAATCATCTTAGTTTAACTTTGGCTAGGTTTCATGGGATGTAGTGATGCCTTTAGATGTAACACTACTATAGCGGGTTTTAGTTGATGACGGAATAGGTTTCTTGAAAAGATTCGCTCCTGGACAAAGCACTTCGCATAATAATCTTAAAACGCGTTTTTTACATACAAAGATTATACAAATAAATACTCCATGCAATGCGTTTATTATGTCTGTAATATCTGTAAAGTATTGTATATTACGAAACACAGGACAAATAGGTATAATTTCTGCTGTCCAATTTATACCCATTACGATGAATAATTTAAAAAATAATAGAAACCTGAAACAAACAATAATTTTATTTTAAAACCTTGTTTTTTATTTATTTAACTAAGTAATAACAAGTATACTTAGTATAAAATTACCCATGGAAAAAGTTAGTTACTCGATCGAAGTATAATAAAAATATTTTCTGTCTTTAATTAAATAAAAATAATCTATATATTATACAAAGGAAAGTAAACTTTATCAATAATGAACGTAGAACCTAACCTATTTAAGTTATTAAATTGAAATTTTGAGGATAGATTATTATTATAATGTCAAGTTTCACTAAGAAAGGATTTTTCAAAATTTTGATTTCAAGATGTTGAAATCAGCAAATATATATATATATATATATATTAATCCCTATTTCCTTTTATCACGACATCACGCGTAAACGACTAGACCAATTTCGCAAATTCTTTTTTTGTTGTGTTTGTAATTGTCAGAAGAAGATCCTTGCGAAAGAAAAAATCAAGAAAGTTGCACGGGTGTTACTAATTCAAACTATAAAGGGTGACCGATATTTTGGTCGTCATATCGACTCGAAACTTTCACCGGATAATGTATATTATCCATTATCGAAAAATTGACACAAAAATATTACCATGGTAACCGATAATGAAAAAACAAATATACTCGAGTATTAGGTACCTGGTTAACCAAACATAACTAGGCTATAAAAATTATAAGATGGTATTTCATTAAAAACTATGACTTGAACAATATTGCCCCCTGTGAAATTAAGTATACATTAGCTACAGCCAAAATCACTTGGTCGATTCATTTGAAACATTAATATAATAAATGTTATAATAAATTGAATATACACTGATCATGTATTAGTGCACTATTAAACAATTTTTGAAAATATTATTTTTAAAGTTTGTAACCCGATCACTTCAAAATTAATGCAAATCGCTATTAGTGTTATTACTTTACCACTACAAAGACCTATTTAAGAAATGCAATAGGTCTAAATAGGCTGAATGGTCTAGCTTTATCAAATATTCACAAGGATATAAAAAGTAATCCTTAAGATTCATAACTAATTAATATATATAAAATGTTTTTTAAAAAATCTTATTTAAATAGATTAAATAATATTTAATCTTGCCAGAAAATAACAGCACACATATTTTTTATATTTAAAGCCGGTAAAGACTGGTTATTCAGCTAGTAGAATATAAATAAGATAAATTGTATAATATTTTTATAAATATTGATTATTTTGTTAAAGATATGTACGCACCTTTGTTTATCATGATCAATCTTCCTTTTGCGATTTGGATGATTGATAATTTTAGTATCTTTTATCTTTTTTGAAATAGTCCACGCAGTGTAAATAAACATCCATAGATCAATGAAAAATAATACAGCCATAGGGCTATATAAATATATTAACTTTGTCCAAAATTCTAAAATAAAAGTTTTGTAAATTATAATTAATTCAAATAAAATTATCCACAGACACATTAATATTTTTTAAAATATAATATAGCAAACTTCTGTATATTACTTATAAAATAAAGTGTTATTATTTATTAATTCTTTGAAGATTATAATTTCTTATTTCTAATGTTTAATCATAACTTATTATTCTAGAACTATAGAAAGTATTCAATTTATAGATACTACAATTTATTTATGAATTTAGAATAGTAATTTAATTTATAACTTTTTTGTACATATGTCTACACAAAATAATAACATTCATACTTTAAATACATTTATAATATCCATAATGACATCATTACTTTAGATAGTATTACTATATGGTTGTACATAATTGAAAATGCCAATATAAACAACTGTTAAAAGTTTCAAGATTTTACGACTTATATTTTTTGAATAATAACAAACATTTAAAATCGTTTAAGGATAAATCGTTATTTTATGCAATTTCTTAATTGTTTTAATTTCAGACGTTCATAAACATTTTTCCTAAAGGTGCGTAAGAAATTTTTATATAATTTGAAGAAAAACTTATGGATAACTTTGTGTTAAAATTCTGAAACTTAAGTATAAATACAAAAAACTTTATGAAATTTCAATTACAAAATAACTTACAAATTATCGCGGTTTTGAAATATTTTCTAAAAATTTGAATTTTAAAAGATTATAAAAAAAAATTGTGTTAACGATTTATGATATTTTTAAATTGCGATAAATACAATTTATAATAAACCTTGTATTAAATTTTCAAATTTTTTTTGGATGACCAAATTTATTTTATCGGTAGGTACCTATTTCAAAAAAAAAAAACTTAACCATGTATAGAAAACACTAATATAAACATTTGGTGAATTATATAGTTATAGATATAAGTTCACACTAGTTCGCTACGTCTTTTTAAAAACTCATATTTTTAATATGGTAAAAAAATCAATAAAATAATAATAGACATGGACGGTAGGAAATTATAATTTATTATGATGCAGTGGACTGCAAAATACTGGTACTTGGACAAGTTTCCGCAGTACACCGTATATGCAGTACGTGCGGACGCTGCCCTAACAAAACCTAGTTCCTTTGAAAACAATAGATAGCAGTGCATAAGGCCACTGCCGCAGTCAACTGCAGAAACGAAACCATTGTATAAGTGATCATAAGTTAAGTTAAGTTAAGTCTTCAGATCAAAAGAGAACACTAACCTGATCAGCTGATTGTGTCATTTCTATATTGTTCTATACTTCTATGATACTACTGAGAATAGACACGGTCCCACGCTGTGGATGTGGGGATGTCATAGGTGTAAAATTGCAGTTGAAAAATTCAGTGACCATACAGATTTGAACCCGTAACACTATCGACACGTAGTCTCTAGGTCAGTGCATCTTATTTTCTCTCGCGATTATACACTAATGTGTGGATGAAAACCACTAATGTGGTTTTCTACCGTATACCACTCGATCATTGTTATTATGATACAATTGAAATAAAACTAAATTTATATAAGATTATATCGTGGTAGGGGGGTCCAGATTCCATGGACCCCCTCTCCTCCATGAATCGGTGGATCACTGATCCACACTGTATGACTGAAAGTAAATAATACACCAAGACACTACTTATACATGTTTACTTATATTTTATATATTATTTATACACTGTACCAAAAATAAATTATTTAACTCTATTAAAATGTATAATATGGTTATTATTAAACTTACCATGAAAAAAACAAGAATTTTCTCCTAATTTTGGATTTAAAGGTCCGTTTAAAAATTTTTGCATGATAAATGTGAATAAAGAAATTGTAATGGGACATCCCCATGCATAAATGGAGTATATTTTGAATTTTGTTGATTCGTGAAGTTTTAAATTTACTTTTGTTAATGGTCGTAATCCACTGAAAAATATACAATATCTAATAAAAAAAATATATAATATACAATGTGATAAGTATATATAATATGCTCAATTAAGTACTAGAAACTTCCTATTTTATACATCATTAAAGTATTTTATTAAACTGATATTAAATTTTTAAATTTGTCGTTTTAAATGTTGTTTAACATTTTTTTAGGATTTATTAAAAACTATTTTTGATTTTACATTTTTCTAAAATTTAAATATAAAGTGTCATAACTTAATTATAAGTTCATAAATTTTAATAATGTGTAAGTAAATTCTATGATATTATATTCTTATATCTGATGATTTTTTAGTATAATATACTATTATATTAATATTATGACATATGCCATGGCTCACAAGAATTTTATAAAAAATATACTCATATAATAAAACAGGTATTTCTAATTGGTGATATTTTTTTCTCTAGAATCTAGATCATAGGGTAAAACATTGCTGATAAGTTCTCAGTGATTCATGTTTATAAATTTGTCTATTCAGTTTTTTTGATTTTACATTGATGTTTTTTTTTTTTGGTGTGTCTAACGATACCTTTTTTTGAAGTAAAAATACTTCGATTTGCTTAAACAGCAACTTTTTTGAAAGAAAAGTGAATATAGATGGTATTTGGGCATGTCAAAAATCCAATTTATTTAATACTTTTTGAAAAAATTGAAAAAAACGATAAAAAAATAACGAAAAAACGGGGAATTTTACGCAAAATCACGTTTTTACAAACTACATTTTTTTAAAATGCTTTAACTCAAAAACGAAAAACCAAAACAACTTGAAATTTTCACCAAATCTTTATATTGGTGTTCTCTATACATGGTTAAGTTTTCAAAGTATTTTGACATATTTTGACTTATTTATAGACAATTTAAATTTTCGATTTTTGTAAATTTTTTTTTTTAAATACCTATAAAATTTAATTGGCTGGCCGAAAACTCTCGAAAATTTAATAATAAGGTTTATAATAAGCTTAACTTATCTTCACTAGAAAATATTGGAAATCGTTACACTCAAATTTTTTTATAAGCCCATAAAGTTCAAATTTGTATAAAATATGTTAAAATTGCGATAATTTGCAAGTTATTTTGTGGTTGAAAATTCATAAAAAATTTTCTGTTTATACTTAAGGTTCAAAATTTTAACACTAGGTTGTCCATATGCTTACTTTCAAAAATATATAAAAAATATTCTACCAGACTTAAGAGGAAAAATTTTATGATTGTTTTAAATTTAAATTTTTACGAAATTGCATTATAATTCAATTTAAATATAAAATACTATATTATTATATACACATTTTAGACAAACATATTAACTCCGTTCAGAATCGTTATTCGTATACAATGATATCTATCATTGCATTTAAATTTTTTTTTTTTTTTAATTTAAGAATAAATTTCTTTTTAGTACTTACTAATAACATTCACTGTTCCCAAACTTTTTTGGGTCACGCATTTCACCCCCCCCCCCTCGAAAAAAAAAAAGTTAACCGTGTATTAATGCTTCAAAATTTAGAATCAACGTTGCAACTGCTACACGCATTTCTTTTTCCATATTAAGTTTGGACCGGTAATTGGAATGGTACGAGTATTAATATACATAAAACTATTGATAGCCATTTATAGTTATTATAAAATAATAACGTAGTTTGCTCTGCTCCTATTTCTTCACATAATTGTTGAAAAAATCTAGTTTTTACATATTATTGTATTGTTTTAACATAGTTACTACGTAGATACTTTTATACATGTTTAAAGTGTTTATTTTATGAAAGATTCATATTTTGTGTAGCTAAAGTAAACATAATAGTAATATAGTATTGTATTATAGTTTACATTATCAATATTTACTCCCCCTTTAAGTGTTTGTGCCACCAAAGGAAGTATACCTCACAGTTACCTCACAGTAACCACTAGGCTATATAATATTATATTATAATATTTAATTAACCTGAAGGTCCACCATAAATCGATACAAAGAACATTGACCCAGAAGAAACATGCCAAAAAAGAGAATTGAATAATATACCCTGAAAATAGAATAATATCCATGTTAATACCTTATTAAATTATTATTTTTTTTTAAGGGCTTATAATTTTTATTATGGAATCTGTTAATATAATATTTTACAATAAGCATACGTGTTGTAAATAGAAATAGTATAAGAATAAAATGAAATAAAATAAAATAAAAGGGACTAATGTCATGAGTGAAGAAAACATCCAGCGATGGGACTTCTCAAATTATTATTTTTAAATAAATTAAATGTAATTTTTTGACTGTTCGAATCACTAAATATCTTTTCATTGTTAGATACGAAAACCAAATTTAGAATCAAGAGTAAAATATCCATAAAAATAAAGAAATTTAAGAAACTATACAAACCATCGTAAAAATAAAGCCTAAACATGAGATTACATTAATTTGTAAAGTTATAAGTACTTTATAATGCCTACAAAGACTTATTATGGGTGTAGCCATTTTGTGCATGTTTTATAGTTTTTATTTATTAGATAATTCCAATTAATCATCATTATCTTGATAGTAATAGTTCATAATAATTCATGATAAGCCATACTAAATATTACTCTTATGATAAACTCAAGGTTTTTCAATGAAAATTAAAATATGAATTATACAAATCAATAAATATATTATTTCATTAAAATATAGTTTTGAAGAAGCAGAATTATGTAAATTATGTACTTACCAATTAAAATACAAACACTGTGGTCATCCTCAATTTCTAAATATTGAGCAATGAGTAAACTTGCGTAAGCTACTATAAGTGCTGCTATATGACACATTAGAGACTTTCCATTTAAATTGCGTAATTTTTTAACAATTGCATACACCAAGAACGTCAGTATCAAAAGTAGTATAGATACTATAATTAAAACTTTCTTAATTAGATTAATTCCATGGGATACTAATCCTACACGCGTCGTGTTAATTTTATGCCAACAAAATTTGGCTACCATTTTAACATCGTTGGTGTTGGACCAATCGATGCAAAATTTATCAGATGCAATTAACTCATTTATTGAATTATCTAAATAAAACGATCCATCTTTAGTTATACCAAAACTTTCCCCTGGCTCTAACGCAATACGTGTTAAAGCTTGTTTACATATCAATTCTTTTTGATAAAATAAGTAAAGTTGTCCTGGCTCGTATTTTTCAACCGGGCCCGATTCGTTTACAAACTTTGGTACCTATAAAAAACCACAAAATATTCCTTACTTTTGGATATTTCAATATTACAGGGAATGTTTATTTAATATTTAATGATTAAGCTAAACATAGCATAATATGATAGCTGATTGGTGGTGTTCACGCATGTACGATGATATTTATCAATTAAGGAAAGAAATACCCTGTTAATTAATATCCCATTTACAAAAAAAGGTAAAACGGTAGTCATACAATATTTAAATTTGTATTCAAATACTATTTGTCATTTTATGAGTATACATTTATGCACCAAAATTTATATTTTATTGTTAAAATACAATCAAATTAATTTATTAGTATCTTAATATTATTATTATTTAATGTTCTTAATAATGCGAAAAGAAATTTAATATTGAATAATTGCATGTCCTTGGTTAATTTAAAATTATACTTTATAGATATAATTAAAACATAGGTGTACCTAATTAATTTAGTGATATGGTCTGGTCGTCTGAGATATGAGTTATTTCAACTTAAGAAGACGTCGGAGATCGGAGATCATTGTTCTCAAATTTTTTTTATAAGCCCATAAATTTCAAATTTGTATAAAATATGTTAAAATCACGATGATTTGCAAGTTATTTTGTAGTTGAAAATTCATAAAAAATTTTCAGTTTATACTTAAGAATTAAAATTTTAACACTGAGTTATCCATAAGTTACCCTTCAAAAATCTATAAAACAATTTCTACTGGACTTTAAGAAAATAATTTTATGATTGTTTGAAATTTAAATTATTATGAAATTGCATACTATTGCATTTCAATTTAAATATAAAATACTATATTATTATATACCCGTTTTAGACCAACATATCATCTCCTTTCTGAATCGTTTTCGTATACAATGATACTTATCATTGCATTCAAATTGAACAAATCCATTATAATGACCTATCCTATGAACGAGGTGCACTCCGCCCCCAACTGTACAGCAGAGCGAGGCCCATCCGGTTTTTTTAAATTTTTAATATTTCACATACTCAAATTCATATTGCTTAAAAATGAAAGTATCAAACAAAATTGACGTAGAAACACTAAAATCACTGATAACTTACTTCCCTTTAAGTTCAATAATAGGTCAGATTGCTTTTATATTAAAGCTAACAACAACAAAATTTGTTCTACTGAACGCAGATTTACTATGTATTACATTTGTAAGACGGAGATAATACATGCAACAGTTTTTTCTTCTTCTGATTTTAGAATTAGCTATGAGAAAAATTATACATTATAATAGATATAATACCACACAAGACAGCACTCCAAAACAGCTACACGTCTATCAATAATTAATAATATTATAGTTTTGTATAAATTATATACTATAGAACAATCTAAATGTTTCGAGTACCACTTCCAAGTATACTGCATTATGGGGCTCTGAGGCAAAAGTGTGCTCTTGGACATAAAAATCAAAATATGTCATTAATTATATTATGTTTTTTACTAATCTGTTTAACTGCCAAAATTACTTTTAGAAACTTCATTTTGGAAACTATTCCTCAGTCAACAAAAGGCTAATTAATTAACATAAACAGTCGTCTATACAATAGGGTTATCCTTGCCTATATGTTATCCATATCCATACAGTTGATGGGAAAAATATATGAGGTAGGCGGCGCATAAGATTTACAGCTGGAATGATTTGTTAATAATCAAGAAAAAGCTACTAAACCTGAAACAAAGACTGTAGGGTAAAGATGGTACATCGGACTTACCAGTTCTTTATCCAAAGTTTTGTTGGATGGTATACATTTACGATTCGTAAAAGAGGTATAATTGAGTATCTCGTCCATTGGGCAGCATTTGAACACGCATTTGAAAACGTACA
Source organism: Chaitophorus viminalis (assembly GCA_025469195.1). Lineage (NCBI taxonomy): Eukaryota > Metazoa > Arthropoda > Insecta > Hemiptera > Aphididae > Chaitophorus > Chaitophorus viminalis. The sequence goes on from JAIPRK010001880.1 coordinate 31,800, forward strand.
CTTCGTAACCAGTGCCATTAGTGTTGTTACGGTATTGCGACGGCAAGTACCTTTGTTCGGGTATTCCTGCCCATAGACTGCCGTTCTCCAGACGGAAGGGTTCGTGCACTGGCTCGTACGCTTTCAATGGACACGTGGCGTTGGGGTTTGAACTGCTCAACACTACCGTCACCGATTGTAGGACTAGCACCAAAAGCAACGATGTTCTTGGCTGTCGGTCAGACGTATCCGGCATCTTGAATTTTGAAGGATATCGCCTATTTTAGAGTAAAACCCACACACGTGCAAAAACGATTGAGAACTATGTCAACTGCAGGAGGAAAATGTTTTATAAAAAAAAAATTACCTTAAGTTCTTACTGTATTGAACACCAGTTGTACAATGCGTAGTACATCAAGAAACGGATTGTTCGTGTTCCAGGTGCTTGGTGATTAAACGTGTTTTTAGCACAATATAACTCGAACTAGGTCAACAACCGATAGTATGTTATCGTCAAGCGTATACGGGATAGTAATGCACGTTTTTGTTGCCGCTGTTTTTTTATATCGCCTACGCAGTTCATTGGTCGCAACTCACAGTATCGCGAATGTATACAAGTTCGTATCTATTATTAATTTTATTATAATACCGTATACGACCCTCTTCCGAGCTCTACACGGACACTCTAACGTGAATTATTACACTTCCAACTCGATTCGATTTGTTATCATAGATGAGATAACGGTGTACCGCCGTCCGGGTTTGTCATAGCCTGAGTTATGCTATCGTTTTTATAGTGTAATTTATTTATTTTACTGTTCTGCAATGATAAATAAATTTAAATTGTCGTAATTCATTGGGATTGCTATCAAAATACTATTATAATTTAAAATGTATTATTTTACAACTATCGATAGAAGTCCATATTTGTCTTGCACAGCACATCGTTTTTTTAATGTTCTTTTAATCAATGGAATCGTATTTAATGTCCACTTTTATCGTGAAACCTGTATTTTATTTCAATAGTTTTAATGTAATTTCTTTTAGAAGTATTCTTTTTAATAAAAATAGCAATAATAACATATTATAATAGTATGTATTCAATTCAAAAAATATTTTCAGAATTAACAAGAGTTCTCACAACAACAGGGTCTTTTAAATTTTAAATTAGATTTTTAATATTACAGATATACTTATTATTAGGCTTTATATTGATGAAAATTGAATTTTCATATCAGGTTCGATATCAGTCTATTACGGTATTTTGATTTTGTTGACATCCCGTTTAATATATATATAATTGGTAATTGATGAAAGAGTCAACACGATATTTTGTGACAATATTGAGGATATTCTTCTTCTAAACAATATAAAATTGTTCTTGCAATTATGTATCATGTGTCAATCCCATTTCAATAAAAATTTCATATTTTACTGACATGGTCATGTATTGACAATTAATAAGTTTTTAATCCACATTTAATTTTGATTTTAAAGGTTTAATCTGATATTCTTCAAGGCAATATTGATTAAATGCTTCATTCGATCCAATAAGGTGCTACATGATTTCTTCAATGTAAACTTCTTTTATTTCAACTGGTAGATTCTAGTAGTTCCAAGTAATTTTGGAAATTAAAGTGATGAATGTATTGAATTTACAATAATGTGTGTTTTATTTTATTTCTATTTTAGATTCTTAGAACGGAGTGATAGAATCTATTGATTTTACAATGATGTGTGTTTTTTATTTTTTAGATTCTGAACAGAGTGATGGAATCTATTGGTTTTACAATGATGTGTGTGTTTTTTTTTTTTTTTTTTGTGTCTGAGAATACGATTTTTGGTAGTAAAAATGCTTCGATTTTCTTAAACAGCAACTTTTCTGATTGGAAAGTTAATGTAGATGGTACTTGGGCAAGTCAAAAATCCAACTTTTTCAATACTTTTTTGAAAAATCAAAAAATACGAAAAACCCGGAAATTTTACGCAAAATCACGTTTTTACAAACTACATTTTTTTAAAATACTCTAACTCAAAAACGAAAAACTGCAACAACTTGAAATTTTCACCAAATCTTTATATTGGCGTTCTCTATACGTGGTTAAGTTATCAAAGTATTTTGACTTATTTATAGACAATTGGAAATTTCGATTTTTTAAGTACTTACTTTTTTTGTTGAAATATCGATAAAAAATTTTGGCTGTCAAAAAATATTTAAAATATTTAATACAAGGTTTATTATAAGTTGATATTAACGCAATTAAAAAAAATCGAAAATCATTTAACACAAATTTTTATTTTATAAGCCCCTTGATTTTTTTTATGAAATATGTCTAAGTTGTGATGATTTGTAAGTTATTTTGGGCATCCAGGAATTGGGCCAAAATTCACCTTTTTTAAAAAAGGTAAAAAGGTGATTGGGTCACTATCAAATTTTAAATTTTAATAAAATTAAAATCGACAATGTGTTTTATCCTGAGGTTGTGACGTCTCACACCCTTTTCAAGTTCCGGTGGCGCGTCATGTGACGGACCTGGATAGAGGGTCGCCAACCTGTGCCATGAAACTTGGACCAAAAAAAAAGAGAATGGATGGGCCGCACTTTGCTGTACAGTTGGGGGTGGAGTGTACCTCTTTTATAGGATAGGTCATTATTACAATGGATTTGTTAAATTTTAATGCAATGATAGATATCATTGTATACGAATAACGATTCTGAACGGAGTTAATATGTTTGTCTAAAATGTGTATATAATAATATAGTATTTTATATTTAAATTGAATTATAATGCAATTTTGTAAAAATTTAAATTTCAAATAGTCATAAATTTCATGAACTAATCGGAATTCCCGTGTAAAGAGTTAAATCGGAATATTTAATTGAAATATTGCGTCGATTGGTGACGGTCCACGGTTGTGGACTGGATTATATAATAACGCTATATACATCTCTTTGTCGATATCACGGTTGTATATATGCTATCTATAGCCATGGTTGACACATTGCCTGCAAGGAAACTCCGTGTCGTGACATGTCGGTATGTAATTACGTAAGAACGTATGGTATAATACATTAGATTTGTAAACTACCATTTTAATATTTGATTTGTATATTTAAAATATGTTTCATTGTATAATTAATATTATGGAAATCAGACATTTAAAAAAAATCTTTAATCTTGTGATCCCATTAAAGCCTTTATTTCAGTTTAAATGGTCAGTGTCACGATTAGAGTTATGTGCGATAGTAGCAATTATGAAAGTAACCATCAACAATTTTGATTCGTGTAGTCAATATGAAAGTTATTTTCATACTATCATGACAATGTTATACTTTCATGTCTGCTTTTAGTATGTTTTTCGAATTCATGATAATAATCATCATAGATATGATGGACTAATAAAAGCTACGGAATAAGATTCAATGGTCAGGCAATGAATATTATTTTATGCTCCTCAAATGCCTCGTGATTTGATACACAGCATTGAACTAGCTAGCACCGCGCCACCTGGGCGGAGACAGATCACAGATGTCTACGCAATTGTCATGATAATTTGCCTAAGTTTCAAAATGTAAACATTTAGCAAGATATATCAATATTTTGCACTCGTGGATGATTAGTATTGAAAATGAATATTTTAAAATTCTAATTTTTCCCTCCAGTCACAAACAAAAAGTTTTAATTGAATGAGTAGAGTGCATTTGCGGTGAACTGTGTACTATAATGAGTTGGAAAGTGTAGAAGAGTAAAATAATTTGTAGACTGTCTCCTCATCTCCCGCAACCTTGTTGTTACTAGTCCATAATATTATTTTAGTCCGTGGTACGAATTGATAAATTCACTATCAATTATCATGGTATATTTTTCACACATGTATACCGTTCATACACGTTTCCTATTTAAAGATATTATGTTCTTTTAAGAAATGTCATATTTTCACCTTTTATCACAATTAAATATCAACTTTGGGCACCGCTCGTGTAAACCATAGACATATAAACTTTCAAATAGTTTTTATATAGTGTATGTCTATGATGTAAACATATATGATAATGTGACTACCACATATTTTCTTAATGGCTACTATCACAAATAATGAAATAACTCTAATCGTGTGATTGTGGCTTAAACAATGCGGAGTCAACGGAATCTTGTGTAGCTGAAAATACTTCAGTTATTATCAGTGGCGGCTCGTGGTAGTTTGATACGGGAGAGCGATAAATTTTTTTTTTGAAGGGATAGTAGCCCCATACCCCCATCGACCTTTGATGAATATTGAATACTAAATCTACGATTAGCCACACCTGTACAATTTGACTTCGACGCCACTGAGACTTTGACCAACAATAATACTTATAAGTTATATGACTCATAAAATTATATATTTATTTACCAAGATATATTCATAAAAATAAATAATAATAGGTGCATTACTTTTTATTTTATTTTATTACACGTCAATTTTACATACAAAATCCGGTCTTCTTTCTTTTATTTTAACAAATTTATCAATAATATAATAATTAATAATAGTAATATCACATTGATATGGATAACAAAATATACTTCCAGTCATTACTGTCGGTCTGAATTTCGTTAGCTATTATTAGACGTAGATATCGAACTCGTCGTGCTGTTAGTACAAAACTATTTTCCAAAATCGCAGGTCGCTGCACGCCGCCGAAAATGTACGACGAAAATTATCGCACAGTCTAACCGCGCCGCCGCGATCCGCAGCCCCCGTCATTGCAGTCCACAAATTGAACTTATAATGCTCGTCTAGCTGTATATTATACAACAGTCGCGCACATATCGCCGCCGAAAATGTGCTACGAAAATGTTTGCACTATAATAATAATAGTCCCGCCGCGGCTCATATCAATATAATCATAATAATAAAACCCGTATATTTAGGTAAGATATACATGACCTAATTGTACGACAGAAATCATCGCACATCATAACTTAAGCCGCGGCCCCACTGAAAGCGATTTGCGTGTGAGTGATTCCGCGATTTTACACGCGCGATGTCCACGAGCGATATTGATGGGGACGCTCTAGCGTTTTTGCGTTTTTACTTGTCGCATTTTTATTTTATTTTTCATTTCCTCATTCGATCGTCAACCAAGATGACGTCCCGAAAAATGTTGTTGGCTGAAAGTGCTGCATTAATTGATGTAAAAGTAAATTTGGTTAAGAACCGTTTATGGGTTCATGAAATTAATAAACATAGGCTATCTGAAGGGGAATTTCATACTCTATTTATTAAATTAAAAAATCATCCATTGAAGTTTTTTGAGTACTGTCGCATGAGTGAACCTACTTTTTGTATAATTTTGGAAGCTATAAGAAGCAAAATCGAAAAAGAAGACACCAATTTTCGAAAAGCAATACCTGTAGAAGAAAGGCTATTTCTTACATTGAGGTGAGGTATTTAAATAAATTTAATTAAGTATTCATATCGATTGTCCCAAATCTATTTAACAACTTTTGTAATTCATTTTTTCTTCACTTTTTAAAAAGAAAAACCAATAAATACTATAGTACTACACCACAACAATAGGTTGTATATGTTTTCAAATATTATGTCTATAAATTATAAAAAAATTATTTTTGGGCCTCAAACTTTAATTGTTAGTAGCTCAGTATTATCAGTATTATAGTATTTATTTAAAAAAAAAATAACTATAACTTCAACTTAATCAAACAGATTTCCAACCTACAACATACTTATTTAATTCATATTTAATAATTGAAAAAAAAGAAAGAAAAATTGAAATAAAATATTGTATTTCTTCAGTAAAATAATAAAATGAATATACCTATAAACGATCAACACACATTTTACATTTCAATGAAAATTTACTAGTATATTTATTATAATTTATTAATGTATAGTATAATAAATATTTTCATTATTTTTACGTATAAACATTGTTAATTAATTGAATTAAGTAGATTAAAATACTAAATTACCTAGTAGGTATCCAAAACATATTTTTTAAATTATTTTTTTGTTGTTATTATTATTTTAGATATTTATCAACTGGGTGCAGTTTCAGAAGTTTAGCTTTTACTTTTCGTATGGGTAAAACAAGTGTTGCCAGAATTATAGTAGAAACATGCGAGGCTATTTGGGAAAAATTATCGAACATTTACATACCGGAACCAACAAGTGATGAATGGAAAATTAATGCAAATGATTTTTTTAATAAATGGAACTTTCCTAATTGCCTCGGAAGTATAGACGGCAAACATATACGAATCGATCAACCTCAACATTCTGGCTCGATGTATTATAATTATAAACATTTTTTT